>CM041001.1:366449-377037 GCA_022985145.1 Pangasius djambal | reverse complement strand
CCACCACAATGGATTTGAAATAAAACAATCAGGATGTGATGGAAGTGCAGACTTTCAGCTTTATTTTAAGAGGCTCCACAAAAATATGGCATTTACCCTTTAGGAATTACAGCCATTTTCAGCAAAGTGCCTCCATTTTCAGGGGCTCAAAGGTATTTGGACAAAGTGACATAATTGTAAATATAACCATAATTTTAATGCTTGGATGAAAATCCTTTGCAGGAAATAATGTATGTAAAATAACCCACTGATGAAAATGTTGTCTTTCATTTCTTCAGATAATCATCAGGAAAGTCGACATACTGAGCTGAACAATCTCCTGCAGGGTTTAAAGGTTTCTGTGTGGGAACTGACAGCTCAGCTACAGAACGCCGGTCAGTAAACACTTCAGCCAAGAAAATCATGATACCGAGCTCACAGAAATATCACTTAAAGTCTTTATTATACTCATCTACTTATTCTTTAATTGCAAGTGAAGGCAGCATGATGGTACAGCAGGTCCCGTAGATGCAAATGCACAATATATGCATATACAATTATCATTGCTGTTAATTATTATTAATAATAATAATAATAATAATAATAATAAATCACTGTTTTGTTTTACTTTTAGGAGCCCAGACAAAGACATTATCTGATATTCAGACTTCGATGAATACTCTCAGCTCCTCACTCAGCTCGCTTTCGACCAAACTGGAGACCAAACTGCAGGACATGGGTGAGTACTGTATATGGGTATGATTATGTCTTTATTACATTTGTATTAGATTTATTTAACTCCTGTGCTTCTTTATATAATTATTTCTACATTTTATTCTTTTTTTTAAAGACTCTCAGAAAAACATGCTGTCGGAAATAAACACTTCTGTTTCAAAACTCACTTCTTCTGTAAACTCTCTGTCCTCCGAACTCCGAAACACAATAATAATAATAATAATAATAATAATAATAATAATAATAATAATAATAATAATAAATGTTGTTACATTTTATCCTGGATCTTAAGTACAAGAGTGATTTTTTCTTCTTCTACTTTCCTAATTAAGGTCCATTATAAATTTGTGGGGTTTTTGTGTTCCTGTCCTCAGATGAGCGAGTGATGAAGCTTCTGTCAGATCTGAGTGATTTAAAGACTGAACTGGGAAACAGCAATAAAACCAGTGAGACACAAACACAATAACATTAAAGGAGAAATTCAGCTGAAAGTGAAACTCCACAATGTAGCAGTCTCTCAGGGGTTAATGATGGTGCGTGTGTTCGTGTGTGCGTGTGTGTGTGTGTGTGTGTGCGTGTGTGTGTGTGTGTGTGTGTGTGTGTGTGTGTGTGTGTGTGTGTGTGTGTGTGTGTGCGTGTGTGTTCCCTCAGCTCCTCTCTGTAAGACTGGATGGATTCGGTTTCAGTCCAAGTGTTACTTTTTCTCCCAAGACCTCAAGACCTGGGACGGAGCCCGGAATTACTGCAGGAATGAAAACGGCATGCTGGCTAAAGTGGAAACGGAGGAGGAAATGGTGAGAAACACACACACACACACACACACACACACACACACGCACATATGCACGTCCTTATTAATCTCAAATTGGAGATTTCAGAATCAGAAAAACTCTCTCTCTCTCTGTAGAATTTTTTGACTCTCAGTCAGAAACAGACCTGGGTCGGACTGACGGATGAAACCACAGGAGAGTGGAGATGGGATGATGGATCACCTTTTGTCAGGAATTCAGAGTGAGTTTATTTGTTTTTAAACAGAAATCTGTCTAAAGGTCCTGTTTGATTTACTCTCAGCCACTCAGAACACACCACACTGTAATCAGCCAATCAGAACACACCACACTGTAATCAGCCAATCAGAACACACCACACGATAATCAGCCAATCAGAACACACCACACGATAATCAGCCAATCAGAACACACCACACTGTAATCAGCCAATCAGAACACACCACACTGTAATCAGCCAATCAGAACACACCACACTGTAATCAGCCACTCAGAACACACCACACGGTAATCAGCCAATCAGAACACACCACACTATAATCAGCCACTCAGAACACACCACACGGTAATCAGCCAATCAGAACACACCACACGGTAATCAGCCAATCAGAACACACCACAGGGTAATCAGCCACTCAGAACACATCATACTGCTCTGGTACTGCTCTCAGCCAATCAGAACTGTTCTAACACACTGTAACGCTCTCAGCTAATCAGAACACGCCACACTGCTCTCGGCCAATCAGAACACACCACACTGCTCTCGGCCAATCAGAACACACTGTACTGCTCTCGGCCAATCAGAACACACCACACTGCTCTCGGCCAATCAGAACACACCACACTGCTCTCGGCCAATCAGAACACACCACACTGCTCTCAGCTAAGGGAACAGTGATGGAGGTTATTGGAGAATATCTTTAGTGTGTATTTAGTGTGTAACATTTTTGTGGGTGTTTTGTGTAGAAGAGATTCTGATGATTTTGTTTGTTAGCTGGTGGAATGAAGGTCAGCCGGACAACTGGGAAGGTCACGGTTTGGGAGGAGGAGAGGACTGTGCACACCTGACCGTTAACGGGAAGCTAAACGACAATCACTGCTCTGCAGAAATGCGGTACATCTGTCAGATATAAATGAAGGCCTTTTGCTCTGTTTGGCTTGTTATTATTATTATTATTATTATTATTATTATTGATCATCTTTATATGCTAATGTCTGTAATCAGAATGTAACAAAATAAAATACCACATGATTAAAGACATATTTCTGTTCCAGATGTGCATGCTTGAGCTGTTTAATAAATAAAAGTGTTGTTTGTGTGGTAAAGTTTAGTGATGTTGGTGTTAATGTCAGTAGAATCTCATTTCCTCCAGAGATCTGCTCCTGATTTACTGACAGCATGAATAAGGAGAGGATTTCACTTATTCTGGGGTATAAAATCTAATAAACGCCCCACTTTACCACAGTGATACAGCGTCACGTATTACGTCATCGTTTTTATTGCAGCTTTCTCATTATTACTCGGCGGTTGTATTTTGTCTGGTTAACGCCCACATCTGAGCAGGCAGTTCCTGAAGTTCCCTTCATCCTGAAGTTCCCTTCATCCTGACACAGCACTGCAGCTGCTAAATTCATTTATTCACACTGACTCCGCCCACAATCCGCCATAAGTCCTGTTTGTTCACAAACCTTTAATAAAGTCACGTGTCCTCGCTTTTCACAGACGTGTTTTTACTGTAGTGAAGCTGAGTTAAAAAATTTAATAAAATGCCCAGGTACAAAGAGGAAATCTAGAAAATATAAAACACAGGGTTCATTTACATATTTACCATTTATTTTGGTTTAACTTAATTTGAATCTCGTTATTTCTGTGAAGCTGCTAGTGACAGTGTCCCCTGTTATAAATGTCTGTACAAATAAAACTGAACCGAACCGAATTAATAATAAAAGTGGTGGTGGCTGTGGCGCCCCCTAGTGGCGGCTGCATAACAGCTTATAGCAGGAGTAACTCCAACAGGTTTATATATATATACAGTATACATATATAAAGAGTGTATAAAATTGGTTAAAACTGTTTTTATTGAGTAAAGTTGTTGGGAAAATGTATTATTGGAATAATAAGTTGCTCAGTCAATGAGTTTCACGTGTCAATCAAGCCTCTTAAACACAGACTCCGCCCACACGTTTATCAGGCCAGAAAAACAAACAAAAAAAGAAGCAAACAGAAAAGAATTATTATTTCAAAGAATATTTGTAAAAAGCTGAGGTTATTGAGGACGTGTCCAGTCCAGCACAGAGTCCAGCTGCAGCTGTGCAGTTTGTTCTTCAGCACCTGTAACAGCAGGTAAGGTTCATGCTAATGGTCATGTGTTTGTGAGGAACACACTCGGTGTTTGAGGAGACTACAGTACCGCTTGGTCAGGAGAACTCTGTGGCTCACTCTGTGGTGTGCTTGTGGTGTGGGTTTGCCTCCATGTCTGAGCTGTAGGTTGTCCACTGAACTTGTGTTTTATTGGCACTGAATGCGCACACTGCAGATCTGAAGCTGACTCTGAAGCTGAGAGCTGATGTGCTTGTGTCTTTATTCAAGCTGATTAAGATCTAAACGTTATATTTTTATACTGAAACCTTAGGAATCTGTCCTGTGATTCGACCACATCACCGGGGCAGGCTTCAGTTTCCAGGAGAACACGTCTGGTGTAGTTTAACTCTTATTATTTGATGTTTAGTTCAGTTTCACAGATCAGTGGTACCATGTGAAAGCATGATCACATTTAGAGAAATACCGACCAACACCAGAAGGTGGCAGTGCACTCCATTTATTTTTATTAATGCGCAGCTTTGGCTCGTATTTCTCAGAAGTACACACACACATACACACACACACACACACACACACACACACACACACACACACACATAGAAGTGTAAAATAAAACAGCTTCTTCTGATCAGATGATGATTTCAAAACTGGTCACTGTTGCTCATCATCATTCAATCACATCTCACTGAACTGATCTCTCTCTCTCACACACACACACACACACACACACACACACACACACACACACACATACACTCTCTCTCACACACACACACATACACACACACTCACACACACTCAGGTGTTCATTTCCCCACCGTATTTAAGGTCATTCCTGATAAGTAGACAGGAGAAGGCCAGACGTCCTGATGGATTATTCATGTTATTTGTTTTATATTCTTGATGCTGATCATCACTCTCATAAATAGGAGAATATATTTTAAATATTCATATGAATCATATTAATATTACAGTTTACAGTAAACTAATAAAGGCGTGCGCACTGAGGCTACAGGAGGAATAAACCTCCGCGTGCTGATTGGCTGCGAGCGAAAGTTAATTATTAATTATTCATCTGTGTGTAGGTGATAAATTTAAGAGATTTTTTTCATAGAAAGAAAACGAGGCAAACAGTGAGCAGGGTGAGTGTGTTTTAAATAATAATAATAATAATAATAATAATAATAATAATAATAATAATACATTAGAACTAAATTTTATTAGTAATATTATATATCAGTATTATATGTTGTACTTTATCACATCACTGAAATATAAATGTGTGTGTGTGTGTGTGTGTGTGTGTGTGTGTGTGTGTACTTGAAATGAATTTTCAAAGAAAGATACATTTCTCATAATAATAATAATTTATTTATTGACATTTCCAATAACCCAGAGACACAACCACTTGATCTCCCTCTCTCTCTCTCCCTCTCTCTCTCTCTCCTTCTCCCTCTCTCTCTCTCTCTCTCTGAGTTGTGATGTCAGTAACTGATATCTTTCTCTGTGTGTGAAACTGAAGCACAGAGATGATGTCGTTGCTGTTGTTACGGTTCAGAAGTTCGGCTCAGAGTTGAATTATTTAGGTTTAGGGTATTTGGCAGACGCCCTGATAGAGACTTACATTCATCACATTTTATAGAGCGGAGCGGTTGAGGGTTAAGGGCTTTGCTCAGGGGTCCAGCAGCTTCGGCGGTGCTGAGGTTTGAACTCGCAACCTTCTGATCAGTAATCGAACATCTAAACCGCTGAGCTGCTGCTGCGGAGTTACAGTTTATCAGCTATAAAACAACAAATACAACATTTTTAAATCAGTTTTTAAGGCCTTGTGCTTGTATTGGATTCCTGTTAAAATCTCACAGGATAAAAGAGTCTGCTGGTGTGAGAGAACAGCCAGGTGTGTGTGTGTGTGTGTGTGTGTGTGTGTGTGTGTGTGTGTGTGTGTGTGTGTGAGTGTGTGAGTGTGTGTGTGTGTGTGAAGCTTCACACCTGCAAAGGTGACTGAATGCTCATTGGTGTTAGTGTAACATCCTGACTAATAATGTTCTAACACACACACACACACACACACACACACACACACACACACACACACACTAAATAAACCAGCAGCTGTCACTTTTGTACTAAACCGTTTAATCTGTCCAGCTGCCTCGTGTTCTCGTTTATGACCGTCTGTGAACATTTAGTTTCGGGACAAAAGCAACATGAACAGAATAAATAACAGGAATAAAAGTTAGAAATGTTCACTTGATGATGTACTGCAGTGTTCTAACAATCCTGGATTCTATCAGAAGAACGAAGGTCTGTGACGTGTTCACGTTGTGCTTTATGAGAAAAATCCTCTGTTGTTAACATCGTATTCACACACTGAACAAACCAGTGCTGCTGTAGTGAAGGCTCCATGTCACGTCCTGTATTCTCCACATTCATGGTTTCATCACTGAGCTGGGAACCGAACGGTGGGGTTCTCCTTCAGAACAGTTACACACACACACACACACACACACACACACACACACACACACACACGGAATAGGGAGTAGGGAATTATCTAGGACACCGTGATCACCCCAAACGCCTCCACTGCTGAATGAATGTGTTTTCTAATCTGAATTTCAGGGTTGTTGTGCTGTATCTCTCTCTCTCTCTCTCTCTCTCTCTCTCTCTCCCTCCCTCCCACACCATCTCTCTCTCTCTCTCTCTCTCACACTCATACTCACACACACACACACACACACACACACACACACACACACACTGATAGCTTGTCACCTGTACTGACACGCTCTCCATTCACTGCTGCTATAAATAAATGAACCACTTACAGTGAGAGCAACACACACCTGAGACACACACACACACACACACACACACACACGCGCGCGCGCGCATACACACTTGCCTGAGGAATTTTGCATTTGCAAGCCACCTCAATTTCTAGAGAGAGTGAGACAGCGTTCATTATTCTGTATACTGGGAGCTTGTTATAGAGTGTGTAATATGTCTCAGTGTTACTGTGAGTGTGTGTGAGTGTGTGTGAGTGTGTGTGTGTGTGTGTGTGTGTGTGTGTGCCAAAGTGCTGAAGATTTTCTGCAGCCTGAAAATAGCACAATATCGACTCGTCACACTCAGCCACCTCTTCTCACACACACACACACACACACACACACACACACACACCCTTAGTGTCACACGCACATTCCTCTGAGGCTATAGCAAGGATCAGGTCAAAGGTCAGGGGTTAAAGGTCAAAGCAATTGGTAACATTAGAGTGTGTATCATGTGGAGAAGGTTCTCTGAACTCTCTCTCTGTGTGTGTGTGTGTGTGTGTGTGTGTGTGTGTGTGTGTGTGTGTGTGTGTGTGTGTGTTAGTGCTTTGCTCAGTCTCGGCTAAAATAAATTAGAGGCGCAAAATTGAATTTAAAACTGAGAAACTCATAATGCAGGGTCTGAGCGCTTGTGTTTTTATTCCTCTGTTTGATGGAATGCAGAGTTTATTATTTATTTGTTATTTTCAGCTCTAATCAGTTTCATTCGGTTAACAGCAGGCGTGTGTGTGTGTGTGTGTGTGTGTGTGTGTGTGTGTCCTGAGCACTGTAGGAGAAATATTAACCAGCCTCATTTTTACTGCTTTCCTCATTAAGAAACTTTGCGCTCAGAAATGTTAAAACTTTTACTGGAATGAAAACCAGAAAAGATCAGGTGAAGAAGAAACTGAAGAGAATTCGATCGAAAAATCACCATTTCAGTGTTTGTGATGAAGGAAATCCTTAAAAAAGAATTTATTTTCAGCTTTTCAGGGCACACAGTAATAAATCCTAGTGTATATATATTTATATTTATAATCCTGTATATTTATAATCCTTTTTTATAAAAAACAGTGAACAAAAATACAAAAAAAACCTGCATTTGTCGTTTCTAGCTGCGCTGCCAGGAAGTGTTTATTTATTTATTTATATCATTTATAGGAAACATATTTTATTTTCCCTCTAATATGAGTTGAAAGTAACATAAGACGTTGCCGCCCCCCATTCTAGTTAGGAGTGGTACATTCCAGCCATAGCACTACATGGCTGTTCTGGGATGTACGAACTGGTTCTAGGGGGTTAAACACTAAATCGCTAAAATATTTTATGACATTTATGTGTTGAGTATTTTTCTTCCGTTGTTTACTCGCTCGTGTGACGCGGTCGTTAACTGTACACCGATATTTGATTAATTATCGATTTTCCCTTTGTGGAAGAGTCTTATACATCATTTAACTGATTATCAGTTCATTTTAATCTATAAATAAACACATGAGCACGTGTTCATTCAGACATTAGACACTTAAAACATTAATATTTATTCAACAACACTCTTTATTGATTTTTTTTTAATTAAAATGGAGAAATAAAATAAATTCATACACTGTGTAACTCCTCCCCCAAATCCATCAAAAAATAAAAATTAAAAAACACCTGCATATGATCAAACATCATAACACAAAATATATCCTTCAGGTTCGTCTGTACATCGTGTGTGTGTTCTACATAAACACCTCATAAACAAGAGGATATTTTCTCTAATGATACGCAGCACAGGAAATATACAAAATAATAAATGTAATTAGCTCTAAATATATCTGTATAATACACTTCTGTAAAAAGAAAACAGTCCATCTGGAGATTTTTTTTGTTACGTTAAGATTAGTGAGTAATGAGTGATAATATTTTCACGTGAACCAAACACACGTGCCGGATTTGCTGAGTGAGTTGGGCGTCGACGAGGGTGGGGCTTAAACAGAAAAGGGCGGAGCTTAGATTACATTTCATCAGCTGTTACTGCTTCAAGTCAACGAAATTCTCGGCTTAAAGTACGTATACTTATTCATTCACAAGATATACTAGTAGTTTAACAAGGTTAGCTAAGCTAGTCAGCTATGTTAATGTAGCATTGTGCTAACATTAGCTGCAAAGAAAGGTCAAAGGTCAAATGTCAGACAAAAATAAGGAGTAGCATGTCTGCATTTCAAAATATCCACTCTGGGAATTATGGATATTGTAGTCTTATCTCCAGTACAGCTCACTCTCAGTGTGTGTGTGTGTGTGTGTGTGTGTGTGTGTGTGTGTGTGTGTGAGTGACCTTTTTTAGGAAGAGTCATTTGTAAGGATGCATAAGAGAGTGTGTGTTGTAGTCTTGCAGTGCAAACCTAGCAGCTTTTTATGATGTGTGTGTGTGTGTGTGTGTGTGTGTGTTTAGTTGAGGCTTCAGTACATTCCATCTTCGTACATGTCGGTCCGGAGGCAGAGCAGGATCCCCCCGCCCAGCATGAAAATGGTAGCTCCCCATCCGAGTCCGTAACCCCAATTAAACTCGTGGTACGTCTGCAGCATTTTATACTCGATAAATTTGATTGGATAAAGAACGAGAGCACACGTCTGGAGGACCACTGTAGAGAGAGGGAGAGAGAAAGAGAGAGAGAGAGAGAGAGAGAGAGAGAGAGAGACAGAGACAGAGAGAGAAATAAAATAGGATAAAATAATCATGTTCATTTCTATAACACTTATATCATGGCCATGACACAATACTCATTTCTGGGTGTGTGTATGTGTGTGTGTGTGTGTAAGTCACTGACAGAGTCACCAGCTTGTTTGTACTGAATATGACAGTTTCCATTCCATTCTGGACAAGTTCTCTGTCTCTCTTTCTTTCTGTCTGTCTCTCCCTCTCTCTCTCTCCCTCTCTGTCTCTGTCTGTCTCTCTCTCTCTCTCTCTCTCTAACAGCTCTGGACTATAAGGGGATCTTTATCCTCACTAGGCATGAAAGCAATTACTGCAGGAATGAACACACACACACACACACACACACACACAGTGGTCTTTATTTTACATTTTGAGGCTGCTGTTGTTTTTATGGCTGTGTTTATACTGTTCCTAAAACTCTGCCATAAATCAGGAAATAACCACAAAGAGAGAGACAGAGCGAGAGAGAAAGAGAGAGAGACAGAGCGAGAGAGAAAGAGAGACAGACAGAGCGAGACAGAGAGAGAGAGAGAGAGACAGAGAGGGAGAGACAGAGAGGGAGAGAGAGACAGAGAGGGAGGGAGAGAGAGAGACTGCAGTGTGTGAACAAAAGGGGTGAGCTACAAGCTGATCTGGAGTCAGTCCCTTATTGTTCTGAATAAACTAAAGAAAGTTCTGGAATGATGACAAACCTCATGAATTCTCTCTCTTTCTCACACACACACACACACACACAGTAGCCAATGCGCTCATTCAGATGGTATTTAATACGTAGATGAAATAAACGCAGCTGTTGCTATTGGACTCAAACATAAAAGACTTAAACATTACACAACTTCTAACACTCACTCAGTCTGCTGCTGCCAGACAGAGAGAGAGAGAGAGACAGAGAGAGAGAGAGAGAGAGAGAGATACAGAGACAGAGAGAGAGAGAGACAGAGACAGAGTGAGAGAGAGAGAGAGTGAGAGCGAGAGAGAGACAGAGTGAGAGAGACAGAGAGAAAAACAGAGAGAGAGAGACAGACAGACAGAGAGAGAGAGAGACAGAGAGAGAGAGAGAGAGAGAGAGAGAGAGAGAGAGAGAGAGAGAGAGAGAGAGAGAGAGAGAGAGAGAGAGAGAGAGAGAGAGAGAGAGAGAGAGAGAGAGAGAGAGAGAGAGAGAGAGAGAGAGAGAGAGAGAGAGAGAGAGAGAGAGAGAGGGAGAGAGAAGGAGAGAGAGAGAGAGAGAGAGAGAGAGAGAGAGAGAGAGAGAGAG
>CM041001.1:334244-339244 GCA_022985145.1 Pangasius djambal | reverse complement strand
TGTGTGTTTTTGTGGCGTTGCAGTGAGAGAAACACGGTGTGTGTTACGGAGTAAAAGAAGAAACCGAGTCAGAGATACAAAAATAATAAAATACTTTATTACTTTTTCTTTTTGTTTGTGTTTTTGTGTCTAACTCTGCTGTGATTCCTCGTCACTGTAAAGGCTTTAAAACACCAGAAAGAGGAATGTTTATAAAAACCTGAACACTCTCATCTAAAACACTTTCATACGTAAAAAACAAAAACATTTAAACAATCTTTACACAAATACAGCGTTTTTCTTTCAGACTTTTACTAGAAATTACAGTGAAGTTCCTCAGTTTGGGATTTGTGTGTTAATACTTTACTTTTTAAAACTGTGTGTGAACAGTGTGTGTGTCTTTTAACGTCATGTGCAAATATTTTTAAAATCCTTTAACATTTTTTTCTCTAAATCATCAAACTTCGTCTAACTAACTTCAACTGAAAGCAGCAGTGAGTTTACCACAGTGCGTGTGTGTGTGTGTGTGTGTGTGTGTGTTGTCCATTTTATAAAATCATATTTAAAATGCAAACTCATATCATTCTATATGCAAATTATATGCAAATGAAGCAACAGTTTAACCAATAAGCACATCCCAGGCTTCATCCCAAACTCAGTACTTACAGAGACTCCTCACAGTCTGAAGCTAAACTGTGATATGAGTAGTAAAGTGTGTGTGTGTGTGTGCGTGTGTGTGTGTGTGTGTGTGTAGTGCTGTTAGCCCACCGGAGCAGAACAATGCTAACGGACCCCGGAGATGTGAATGAGAGAATATCAGAGGCCTGATCTCAGTTTCTCTGTGTTTTTTCCCTCCTTATGAACACAGCTCGCTCTCTCACTTCACCTCATTAATCATGGCTCTTTGTTAATCGAGTCACATGACCCAGGTGAAGACACGGCCACACCCTGGGCGTGTTCAGATGTGTGTGAGGGAGGCGGAGCCGCTGAGGTAATGCTGCTGCAGGTTAGCCGTGTAGTTCCTCTGCACGTCTCCGGTGTCTCCGCTTCCGCTCGGGATGTACATGCTGATCATGTCCCTCAGGTCCGGCTGTAACGGAGCGCGAGGCTGATTCAGATCACCGCCGCTCGAGGACGGAGACACCTGATCCGGTTTGACCATGGACATGACCGGGCTGGACTGCTGAGTACCGGCGGTACCGTACTGCACCGGACTGACGAGAGAGAGAGAGAGAGAGAGAGAGAATTACTGAGACTGAAAATATAAAGGAAATTATTAAATTATAAAAATGTTGTTTAGTTAATGTGTTTATGTAGGCCTGTTTAATTCGTTTAATTTTTGTCCTTCCGTATATTGAGGTACATGACCTGAACAGCAGCAGTGGATCGTGACCGTAGATTTGGGTTTTGCAGAATGAATTTAATAAGAACATAAGCTCAAACTAAATGAAGTGGAGAAGCTATCTGTGATGAGGAGGAGGGCGGGGCCAGGCTGTGAGGACGCACTAATCAGTGGGATAAATGAGCGGCTGGAGACGGCTGAGGGAGAGAGCGAGACGCACGCATGCTTTATGCTGGTGCTACGTTTGTGGTTTTTGTTATGTTTGAGTTCTGTTTATTATTAAAACTTTGCGTTGGAGTTCAGTCGGTTTCCGCCTCCATGAAGTTTGTTACACTATCACACTTGAATTACGCTACACGCTTCTATCTATCCGATTTTTAGAGTAAGTCTGTAATCAGCAGTTGAGAGTCGACGTCATACGTGCGGTCATACGCCCAGGGTACAGTCTAGCAGCTCGCTCTGAGTGGTTTTAGACATTGCTTCGTTTCAGCAAAATTTCCAGCTGAACTACTTCTCAAAAACCACACAAAAGACCTGAAACTAGCCCAAAGAAATGAGCGTTAGAAAAGGGAGACACATTTTTCTTCTTTTTCTCAGCCTTTGAGTGGGAAACAAGTATTTCATACGCCTTTCTGATGTACAGACATTATCCACCCCACAATCCCCCTTTCCCAATCCCAATCTTTACAATATATCTTACAACAGGAACGGCTCTGTACATCACACACACACACACACACACACACACACACACACACACACTGTCTGCACTTACACGCTGCCTTTGTCTGTAGAAATTGAATTAGATTTAATTCTGATTATTTTCTATAAAACAGGATCTTGGCAGCTGCAGAGTATTTATAAACTAGTCCAGTCTGGTAACCCTGTAATGAACGCTTCTGTCTGCTGCTCCTTCCTCACGCATGGGGCAGCGCGATTCCTGCCCCAGGGGGCCTCTAGTTAGAGCTCATTGCAGTTCCCATGTTTGGCCACTAGGTGCAGGAATAATCACTCTGTGGAGTTAAACAGGGCTGTGAACATTACACAGGCGCCACATTACACTACATCCTGAAAAGCAGCAAATGAACAGAAAAGTGGCTTTTATCTGTTAAATAGCAGATTTGGTCACTTAAGAGAGTTTTTTTTTATTTCAACAGAAATAAAAATGTAGGAAGTTAAGTTGTGAAAGTTGAAGACGAATGTTGAGAGAAGTGATGGAGCTCCGCAGACGAGCCGCTGCTCCTGTGTTACATTCACTTCAGACTTTTTTGTGATTAGATGGATGTTGTTCCTCTCCTCCGTCTCCTCCGTCTGCTCCTGTGTTTCTGTTCCTCACTCGGGTTTGTGTAGAACTTCACTGGAGTTTTGTGTTTTATGAACTTTATACAGTTTAAACCGTTTCAGATTAAAGTGAGAAACTTTCCACTCTGATCAAAGCTTTAGCTGATGATTGTTTGGTGATTATAGATGTAAAAAATGATGTGATTTAGAAACTCAGATATTTCTGAAATCTGGTGTTTAACTGAACACCAGGCCTTAACGCTCAGAATATTTGAGAAAGTGATTGTGGGTAAATAAAAAGGAGAAATATTTACATATCGGATGCAAAGAATAAATTTCCAGACAGGCCTCGTGACGTCACACAATGTTGGCCCACTTGCATGCACGCGCCTCACGATCTCTATGACATTTTGATATATTTGCAATAAAATGAATAACGGAATGTAGGCTGTATATTTTATAGAGCGTTATACAGTATGGGCGCGTGCGGCCATGTAATTTGACGTCACATGTCGGTGTCTCACCCGGTTTTGCGCGCGCGGAACTCACCTGTACGCGCTCGCGCTGTTCATGTAGCTGTGCGCGCTCGGGTACTGGAAGCTCGACAGGTCGTACCGGTGAATCTGCTGGGTGTAACCGAGCGCGTCCCCCTGCGCGCTCCCGTATCCTCCCGCCGCGCCCCAGCCGTAACCCTCCATCCGGGCACTTCCGCTCAGGGTCCCGGCGCTCAGCGGGAGCGCGCTCACCGGACAGTCCTTCTTGGCTGCGGGTTTGGTTTTGCGCCGCGGTTTGTACTTGTAGTCGGGATGCTCCTTCATGTGCAGCGCGCGCAGCCGCTTGGCCTCGTCGATGAAGGGCCGCTTCTGCGCGTCCGCGAGCAGCTTCCACTCCGCGCCGAGCCGCTTGCTGATCTCAGAGTTGTGCATCTTCGGGTTCTCCTGCGCCATCTTGCGCCTCTGGCCGCGGGACCACACCATGAAGGCGTTCATGGGCCGCTTCACTTTGTCCAGACACTCGGAGCTCTTCTGGCCGCCCGCGGCCGCCGGTGTGGAGCTCGCGTGCACGCTTCCGTTCACCGGCGGCATCGTGACGGGCGCGTGCTGAAGAGGGCTTTTCAGCTCGTGATCCAGGATGCTGTACATGTTCATCACCAAAATACTGCTGATAATCACAAAATCAACAAAAATACACAACTTATTCAAGTCTTACAAAAGGTTTTCAGTTTTTCCTCCAACAACAAACAAACTCCTAAAGTGCAGAAAATAAACAGTAAACAAGTAAACAAAAGCAGTGCGCTTATGAATAAAGTTCCAGCGCGCGCATTTCAGAGCCAAATAAAGAAACTCCTCTTCACTTTCGCACGAGCTCAAGAACTCAACCTCTTGCGTGTGTGTGTGTGTGTGTGTGTGTGTGAGCTGTGCGCCTTTGTGTGTGTGTGTGTGTGTGTGTGAGCTGTGCGCCTTTGTGTGTGTGTGTGAGCTGTGCGCCTTTGTGTGTGTGTGTGTGTGTGTGTGTGTGTGTTGTTTCGAAACTTCTCCTCGAACGGATTAACATCTCTAAAGAACAGCGCCACAAGGGGGGGGGGGGTTTCACCTGCAAACTCAGCACACACACACTCACACACACACACACACACACACACACACACACACACACACACACACACACACACACACACACACACACACACACACACACACACACACACACACACACACACACACTCACTCACACACACACACTCACACACACGAGTCCTCTCTTCACACATACTGCAAGCTGTAAGGTGTGACGTCATAGTGCTTCTTTCCCCTCCGCGAAGTCTTTTTGTTCGTATTTGTTTAATAATCTCAGCTAAAGCGCAGTGCAGAAGAATTTCATTTAAATGTAACTTTAATATAAAAGTATTTTCGCTGCAGTGAGTTTAAAGCGTCGCTGAAGTGTGTGTGTCGCTGCACTGCGACCCGAGGAGACAGTGTTTATCCCACAAACACCTCCTCAACACCTCAGCTGTGTGTGTGTGTGTGTGTGTGTGTGTCATAGGAACATTAGTTTCTATGAGTGTCACTTCACACTTTTATTATAACACACACACACACACACACACACACACACAGATTTAATAGTTTTTATTTTGTGCTGTACGCTGGTCATGTGACTCTGTGTGTTAACTTTAACATTAACGTCACGGTGGAGAAGCTTGTGCTGTGTACAGAGTGTTAATCACTGCGGAGTGACACAAACACCACAGCAACACTAACAGGACAAACACTAAACTAGACACTGCACCTGTAGGGGGCGCTGTAAGTTCAGTCTTTAAGCTGAGTTTCCAGCAGAAGTAACAGCACACCCTCACACCCTCACACACACCCTCACACACACTCACACACACACACCC
>CM041001.1:280833-317830 GCA_022985145.1 Pangasius djambal | reverse complement strand
AATAAGAAGCGAGTCGACAGTCAAAGTCTCCAGAAGAACCGCGGCTGCTTCTGCAAGATGCTCAGTAACACTTCCAGCTCATTTCCTTATCAAACTGCACACACTGCACCTGAGACACTGTTTATTTATTTAAAGCGAAGGATCGTCACATTAAATACTGACTCTGTGTCATTTATTACTGTTTACTGCCCTTTATAGGGTTTTTTAATGTAGAAACATTTAATTTCATTATTTTTAAGGCGTCTTTGCTCTACAGCGTTTCTAAGACCTTTACACAGTACTGTACATGAACGACGTCTCAAGCCAGTACTGATTACTCCCTTTAGTGCACACTAGCTATCTAGCTAAGTGTTTATTAGCTGCTATAATGCAACATTACATTATCAGTGATTGTAAACTGTTTGGATACATGGACCTGCAGTGGGGACGTGGAGTCGCTCCGCACATCACCGCCGTAACGTATTCTTGTGGTGTTTTGTTTCTCTCCCAGACGGCGGTGAAGTCTCGCTGCAGCAGTTTGCACTTCATCGTGGCCGAGTGGAACAAACCATCCATCGAGTTTTATAAACGACGTGGAGCCAATGATCTCTCGCTGGAGGAGGGCTGGAGGCTGTTCAAGATCGACAAGGAGAATCTGATCAAGATGATGTCTGAGGAGTAAAAAGGGAATGAGAACACATTTAATATTTATTCAGCTCGTAAATTCATACAATGAAAGAGAGAAAATTAGGCTTCAATGTTTACTGAAATGAATCTGCAGTGTAATGATGATGATGATGATGATGATGATGCACTGCATATATATTCTGGGTTTTATTTTTTTGTACGTTTATAAAATTCACTGTTGATGATATCATAAATTATGTAATAAATACAAATTACACAACCGTGCTGTTCAGTTCTTTATTCTGATTGGGCAAAAGATGTTGATGTTAATTTTTTTTTTATTTTAATAATAGATTGGATTCCTTCACTCCTGCATTTCTGATATTAATTTTGGTCTGCATTTCTGCATCTTTGAATGAGTTTGTAACTTTATACTCAAAACCATCCGTTAATGCAGCATAAGGAGCTGTTATTAAACCAAATCCCATTGTTGTAAAGAGGTTCTAGCTGGTAGAAAACAGTGATGCTGAGATTTCTGTTTCAGCAGAAAGTCTTTGAAAGGTTAGATTTGTCTCTAGAGGAACAGTGTGGAATATGGAACCCTGCAACACAGAGGTTTTCCTACGCACAAGCTTCCAGATAAATCCAGTTGTGAAGGCTAGAACTTGTAACCATCCAAACTACCCTGAAGGACTTGGTTATCGTCTAAGAGTAGGCTTTAAACCTCCATTGAACGTGTGACTGTGTGAAATTGAAAAAAAAGTTGCACATAAACATGTAACACCACCGTAACACGACTGTAACACCACCGTAACACCACCATAACACCACCGTAACACCACTGTAACACCACCGTAACACGACTGTAACACCACCATAACACCACCGTAACACCACTGTAACACCACCATAACACCACCGTAACACCACTGTAACACCACCGTAACACCACCATAACACCACCGTAACACCACTGTAACACCACCATAACACCACCGTAACACCACTGTAACACCACCATAACACCACCGTAACACGACTGTAACACCACCGTAACACCACCGTAACACGACTGTAACACCACCGTAACACCACCGTAACACGACTGTAACACCACTGTAACACCACCGTAACACCACTGTAACACCACCGTAACACCACTCATAATGTTATATAAAAATACACATGCAGGAAAAATCGAATGAATCCACCATACATTCACTTCTCTGTGTGATGTAGCTTTGAGGGAAGCTGAGAAAATATGAAGCAATTACGAGAGATAATTAGATCTCATTATTATTATCATTATTATCATTACTATAAGTACTCTCTCTCTCTCTCTCTCTCTCTCTCTCTCTCTCTCTCTCTCTGATGTCCATATGTCCATTAAGATCTATTGTAAATGACTGATGATGCAAAGCTTATAAAAAATTATTTCATTTTTTGCTGCACCACAGTAACCATGATTATCCACGATTAAACTACTACTCTTTTGAAAATGAGCTCTTTTCTGTCTCAGTGCTGCCATCTAGCGCTGCTCCTGACACCCTGAGAGTGAGGCACAGAATCAGTGACCGAGACCTGATCTGTTCCTCAGCTCCACACCTTAAACCTCTGCTTAAACCTCTGCTTAAACCTCTGCTTAAACCTCTCCAAGGCAGATCCTGTAGCTTTAATTCCATATGAGTCTTAATAAATGCCATATTTTAATTCTTATAACAGATATTATCTTGCCTAAGCCATGTTTATAAACATAAAAATACAAAAAGTCTAACAGTTCATGCAGGTCTATATTTTTGGGGGAAGGAGCAGGTCATCTAGTGCAGGCTGATAAAAACCGCTCACATTCCCTGTACCTATGTACGGAATGACTGCGCATATGGGTTGTCTCCTAAAAATAAGCTAATTTTGTGTAATTAATATTGTGGCTGTAACTCAAACCCTATAGGTGCAGGATGATTCAAGGTGGTGATGTGGGAGACGCAGGCTAGGGAGGGGCGGATCGATCCTAAATGACCGATACTTTCGATACTGGTGTTGTGTAGAGAGGATCAATCCTACCTGGGATTTTTTTAAACAGGTGATTTTAATATTTATTTAATGCGAATGGGAAATATTTCCTCTTCTGCTGTGCCTCTGCTCATCGTGCCCTCAGAGCAGGCTTAAAGAGCGGTGCGAGTGCATGGCTCAGGCATCACCTGGAGATATTACACTCCACTTAGCAATGATGAAGCTACATGTGACATTTTTCAAAATACAATACGCCATTGTGGCAATAACACAAATATGTCAGCACAACTACATCAATCAGCAAGCACTGGTTTAACGACTGAAATTCCCCGCAACCATGACCCGTTAGGTTGGTGGAGAAATCATGAACAAACCTTCCCATCTCTCAGCGGACGAGCAAAAAGCATATCACTGCACCATCTACCTTCTGAGAGAATTTTCTCAAAAGCAGGACAGTTGATCAGTCACAGAAGAAACAGGCTCAAGGGGGAACATGTCAACATTCTCTTCATTGTTCCTTCACTAAAACCTCTAAAAGGGAAGGAATGTAGTAACACTACGTGACAATTATAAATAGTTAGAATATGGTTAGTGTGATGTGTTATATTCTGTTAATAGCTCTAATAATTCTGTTAATGTGTTATTATTCTGTTTAATAAATGTAACAAAAGAGAAGTTCAGTCCATTGCAGTTTATTTAATATTAATAATTCAAAAATACACTATGGACTATAAAATCACACACACACACACACACACACACACACACATACACACAAAAACATTTCATAGAAGTATCATTATCGCTGTCGATACCGACGATGCAGGCGGATCCGTAACAGACGGATATAGACTCCTGAACCAAACACACACTGGATCTGAGCAAATTCTCTAAACAGAGGTGATGGTTATGCAGATCTGGAATCATATGCTAGTAAACATCGTCAAACCCAATGCAAGCAAACAGCAAAGTCTGGCAAATATCAAATGTGCACACACCTGGAAAGTGAGAGATGATCTTACTTAAAGATGGCTTATCTCAAAATAAATAAAACCATTACCCTGTCACTCCCTGGCATATTTGCATTTGAAAACACACACACACACACACACACACACACACACACACACACGGAACTGTTCTGCTCTCAACTTTACATATTCAGATATTAGCTAATCGAGGTTGCAAGGCCACAAAGGAGGATCAATTCAATTCAATTCAATTCAATTCAGTTTTATTTGTATAGCGCTTTTAACAATGGACATTGTCTCAAAGCAGCTTTACAGAACATAAGAAACAGAAAAACATGCAACCAAACAAAACATGCAACAGTTCGAGATGTTTAGACAAAATTATCCCTAGTGAGCGAGTCTGAGGCGACTGAGGCGACTGAGGCGACTGTGGCGAGGAAAAACTCCCTGAGATGATGTGAGGAAGAAACCTTGAGAGGAACCAGACTCAAAAGGGAACCCATCCTCATCTGGGTGACGCTGGAGAGTGTGACAGAACAATGTCCTATCTGCATTTATGTCTAGTCATGTAGCGTTATATGTGTATATTGATTTGTAGGTTGTTGTCTTCCTCAAAGGCCACATAGGGTTGGCAGCGTTGCTTTAAATACCCAAATCCTCACGAGGCAGAAACCGGCTGGAGCCGGTCCATCTCTGGATGCCTCAGGATCCTCGTAGGGTTGGCCTCTGTCTACTGGAGCTGGTCCATCTCTGGATGCCTCAGGATCCTCGTAGGGTTGGCCTCTGTCTACCTGAGCTGGCACAATCTCTATGTGCCTCGGGATGGGTAGAAGAAGGGAAACAAGTGGAAAGGAATTAGCGTAGCTGCTGTTCATAATATTAGCAAGCACTAAATCATAATGTATGTATTAAGTGTCTGGCTAAATATATATGTCTTTAATCTACGCTTGAACTGGGAGACTGTGTCTGAGCCCCGAACACTGTCAGGAAGGCTATTCCAAAGTTTAGGAGCTAAATACGAAAACACTCTACCCCCTTTTGTAGACTTTGATATTCTGGGAACTACCAGAAGTCCGGAGTTTTGAGATCTTAAGGCGCGAGGTGGATTGTGACGTGTTAGAAGACTGGCTAGATACATGGGAGCTAAACCATTTAGAGCCTTATATGTAAGTAGTGCTAGTTTATAATCAGTTTTAAACTTAACAGGTAGCCAGTGCAGGGATGATAGTATTGGGGTTATGTGATCATCTTTTCTTGACCTAGTAAGAACTCTGGAGGCTGCATTCTGGACTAACTGTAGCTTGTTTATTGAGGACGCAGGACAACCACCTAGCAGTGCATTACAGTAGTGCAGTCTGGAGGTCATGACTGCATGAACTAGCTTTTCTGCATCAGATACAGATAAAATGTTCCTAAGCTTGGCAATGTTTCTAAGGTGGAAGAAGGCTGATTAACACATGATACATTTCCGAAATCCTAAAGGTGTTAAACATGTATATATACGAAAGAAAAATATTTGTCGTATTGTTAAACAGCAGCTTATCTGCATTTTTATAATGTTATAATGTTAGAAGTTTTTTATAATGTTGCTAAATTAGGACACATCTTCACTGGCATTTAATTTTATCCTCAGTTACACATTTAAGACATTATTTATTTGTAGCATTATTATATCACATTATAGCATCAATAAATCACATCTCAGTAACAGTATTTGATACGAAAATCTTCTCCAAATTCATCATGTACTTTTTCTAATATTGCATGTACACAGTAGATTGAGTGAAATGAACTACATATTAAGATGTTGTTCTGAGTAACAATAATTTATTTCTTGCAACAATAACAGCAATAACTTCAGTATTGTCCTCATTTATAACCATTTAATCTATTTTAAAATTCAGCATGAACAGATTCAGGAATAATCGCAATAAAACCAGCGACTGCACACCAACGTACAGCACCAACCTCTTCATAAAGTTTGCGGACGATACATCAGTGGTGGGTCTCATCAGCAGCAATGATGAGTGAAACTACAGGAATGAGGTGCAACAACTGGCCATATGGTGCACCAACAATAATCCCTCTCTAAACATAGAGAAGGCAAAGGAGATTGTTGTTGACTTTCGGAGAGCACACACCCAGTGCCCTCCTCTGATCATCAACAGTGCTGCTGTGGAGAGGGTGGAGCAGCACCAGGTTTCTGGGTGTGCACATAACAGAAGAGCTCTCCTGGACCACCAACACTGCATCACCGGCTAAGAAAGCACAGCACATTGGATTTCACAGCCTCCAGGCCTGAACCACAAGACTGAAGACCAGCTTCAGCCACTCTCAAATGCACAAGCCACTCTTACTACTGCTGCTCTCTCATTTTGCACTAAAATGTAAATATCTACACACTCACATGTGCCGTGAATGTCTATAGTGTACATATTGTATTTTATTGTATTTTACTTTACTTTTTTTTTTAATTACTTGCCTTGTTATGTTGGCGTCTCACACACATGGGTCTGAGGGAAACGAAATTTCAATCCCCTGTGTGTCCTGTACATATAGCAGAACTGACAGTAAAGTTTGACTTTGACTGTGAAAAACATCAGTACAAAATTACATGATTCTATACAATCATTTCTGCAGTGAAACTTCATGCATTTTCACCTTCTATATGTATGAATATATGCAGCACGAAGAGCAGCAGATTATGTGGAAATTACATGAAGAGGTTTATATAAACATAAAGATAAATGACACAGTGTGCTCTTTTTTTATCTGTGTGTCTAGTTGTAACATCAGTCCACTGAGGCGAGCGTAGTGAAGAACCCAAGTGCAGCTTTTATTTACAAAGTGAAAACCAAAAATACAAATGAAGACTTGCCTTGACATGAACAGACTTGAACAGACTTGACTTGGCATAAACAGACTGCAGGTTACAACAATAATACACGACAAAAGACAATGGCTACATGAGGGCTATATATACACACCAAACAATCAAGGTAACATGACAATACAACCAGTGAGGAACAAGACACAGGAAACCAAGGAACCAACGAGAAAGTGACACAAAGACAAGGGTAACACATGACAAGATCACATGTGGGGCAAGGAACATAATATGTTGCCCCATGTATATGTCATTTTCTTCTCTCTCAGGTCTACTGTCATCCAAATCCTCCTCTAACTCCTCTAAATGGGTATCACGTACATTCTCTAACAATGAAGCAGAAAATGGAAGAGCAGTTACGCATTTTAACAGAGTGAATCATGCTAAATTCATGGGTTTACTCCAAAAAATCTAAATCTTACCAAAATACCAAAATGTCTGAATAAGCTTACCAGATGAAAAAGAATCAGAGAGAAGAGCTAATGCTTCACTTGTGGACAACAGAGCCTTCTTTCTCATTCTTTCTGCCATGCTTGTTTGTAGCACCAAAAAGGCCTAAGTCAAAGACATGACTAAGGCAGATAGTGTTTTTGGACTCTAATAAGTGTTTTGATTGGCCAAGGACATAGGCAGAAAGGCAGTATGATGCAGCAGTGGTAGGAGAGTAAAGTTAGGCAGATATCACAATTTGGCCAAAAAATGACTTAGGCAATTATGGTATGAGGCTAACGATATGGGAAATGGAGTGCAGAAACAATAGCGAGAGTCAAGGGTGGAGTGCCCTCTAGTGGAGTTCATGGGCACTCCAGCTGGGAATCGTGACGCTAGTTAAGACAACTCATAATTTACTGTGGTATTCTTTCTCTATACTCTAAAAACCCGATCTTCTGTCTCATAACCTGTAACCTAATGAACCTGTGCTCGAGCTTGATCGTCTGGAGTCTAACGCAGGGAATCAATCGTCATAAACCCAGCAAACAAAGAAGGAGAACAAAGTAAGTTTGTGTGCTTTAAAGGTGTGGATGAGAGACACTATGCAAAAAATGTTCTGGTGTGAGAAGAGGTATGACTCACTGATATGTTGAACACAACTGCAGAAGTTTCCCCTCAGGGCTACAGCGAACAATTGTGACAATCAAAGCTGAATATCGCAGACACTTACACCTCACGCTGCATCCGCAAAGCCACAGCATTGTGGACGACCCCACACACCCCTCACACACACTCTTCACCCTCCTGCCGTCTGGCAAACGGTACCGAAGCATTCGGGCCTCACGACCAGACTGTGCAACAGTTTCTTCCCCCAAACCATCAGACTCCTCAACACTCAGAAACTGGACTGAAAGAACACACACACACACAACAATGCTATAATATTTATTATACTGTACACAGGCTGCTCCTCTCATGTTCACACTGTTGCAGCTCCTTATATTGTTCTCTTTGCTCTACTGTCACTGGATTCTCTTTAAACAGAACTGTGTGCTGGTCGGCGCTGCACTGGGCCTCGCTGTGTCTGTCCCAGTGTCTGTCCCAGTGTCTGTCCCAGTAGTCAGTGTTCTGTCTTGTGCATCTGCACATGTTTGCACTTGTGCACTTTATGTATAAATTATGTCCCTGTAGTTCTGTGTTGTTCTGTGTCTTATGCAGCACCTTGGTCCTGGAGGAACGTCGTTTCGTTTCACTCTGCACTAACTGGCTGTGTACGGCTGAGTGACAGTAAACTCCACTTGACTTGACTTAATATCTGACAATTCAGTGTCTGACATAACTTATGTCTAACAACAATCTGAGTGTCCCAAACAATCATGTGCTTATCAGTGAAAGCCCATTTCCTTCAGCTTGCTGATTCAGAAAGGAAACACATTTACTGGCTTTGCAGATGAACCTCGCATTACAGCTCCCTCTAGTGGGTGGAGGCCTTATAACATCCCTATATAAGCAACATTTGTTATTCAGGTGACAGCCAAAACTTAATGTCTGAAAACCGATGCTTAATGTCTGGCAACCAAAACTTCATATCTGAGAACCATGTGTCCTGCCCAGAGCCTTGAGCTCAACCCCACTGAACACCTCTGGGATGAAGTGGAAGACCAACTGCATGCCAGGCTTCCCATCTGACATCAGTGCTCAATCTCAGTAAAGCTTTTGTAGCTAAAGGGCACAAATTCCCAAAGCCATGTTCCAAAATTCAGTGTAAAGCCTTCCCAGAAGAGTGGAGGCTGTTATAGCAGCAATGGGGAAAACAATTAAATATTAATCAAGGAGAAGGCAGGAGCCGACTGAACTCAAACATAAAGCTTAATCATATACAGAACTCAAACAGATCATAAAACACAAAAGTATGGCAAACATAAAACATGCGTGTGTTTCTCTCTCTCTCTCTCTCTCTCTCTCTCTCTCTCTCTCTTTGGCATCTCCACCTGGTCCTTATCTTCTCTCTCTCTCCCACTTAGTGCCAGGCGTGCATCCGCATATCCTGGCCACTCCCTCCTTCTTGTCACATCATGGTTTTGGAGTGAGATGTTCAACAAGCACATACTGCATGCGTGTGATGGTCAGGTGTACGCATACTTTTAGCCACACAGTGTACGGTGAATATGAAAAGTCTGTAAGCATTGGTGTTGACATACAAGAGGAGCTCATGTTCTTCTCGTTCTGCAATCTTCTTGCTATCAGCAATTAGATGAACCTGTGCGCAGGGCCTGCACAAGCTATAGGCAGAGCAGGTAATTGGCAGTGTAAGACCAGGCTCTTTGCCCACTGGATATAGAAAAACTGTCACTCACCTGAAGTGGAAACACCAGTTAATGTATGAAGAGACTGTGTACAGTGATGAACAAAATCCAGCTCCTCTGCATGCTGCCTGATGGCCCAAAACGAGAGCGTCCCTCAGGAGCTGCTGAGCAAAAAGCTACACAGGCCCGCAAAGAAAGCGCAGCTCGTGATGCAGGTATGTGAGCTGTCATCATGTATTTTTGATTGTTAATATATATTAAAATAAACTAATCCTTATTCTGCCGATTCGTATCAGCGCCATTTGAAGATGGATCTTTATTTGCAGTCAGTTTATTCTGAGTTCAAAACAGCGCGAGCGCCGTGACGCGTTAAATTCACTTATGTATGACGCTTTGAATCCGAGCTGATTGACTGTACAGTGAATCAGCAGGAGCTGATTTTCAAAATACCTGCGTTCCAGGTTGCCCAAATCAGGGAAGCACTTGTAGAAGTACGGCAGAGTTTTTCTGACCCTGTTTCTAAAGTGGAGGCCCAAGCTCTTGCTGAAGAATTGGGGTCTTATCGCTTTTTGATTTGTTCTGTTGTGTGGTGTGACATTCTGACACTTGTCAACCAGGTCAATAAGCTGTTCCAGTCATCCTCTATGCAACTGGATGTTGCTGCAAACCTGATTACTTCCACCAAAACAGCACTCTCACAGTATAGGGCCTCTGGCTTTACTGCAGCACAAGCAACTGCAAAAGATCTCTGTGAGGAAATGAACACTGAGGCACTTCTCAAACAGCAGAGACTGCGTAACACCAGGAGGCAGTTCTCTTACGAGGCTGCTGAAGAGCCCCTGACTCATGCACTCTGAAACCTGGAAGTGACATTTTTTAACACAGTTGTCGATGTAGCACTTCATTCCCTTGAGGAGAGTTTTCGGACCAGGGAAAATGTCAGGGACACTTTTGGTATCCTTCTGAATTTTAATGATGTTGCAACCATGTCAAGAAGTACAGTGAGGACACACTGTGAAGACACTGAGAAAGCACTCAGCAAAACTGAAGCTCAAAACTGAAGCTTGTTAAGAATTACCTGCGTTCCACAATGAATCAGGAACAGCTTAGTGGACCTGCTTTAACCAGCATTAACAATAAGAGGAAGAAGAAGAAGAGCTGGTCCAGATGACCTTTCATATTTTTTTAGTGTTGACCTTAGTTAAAGTTTAATTAATATGCACATTTAAGTAAATATATACAAGTAATGATAACAGGTTTTGTATAAATTAAAAGGTTCAAGTGCTTTTTATTTATTCTGAAATGTGGCGGGAAGGAGGCCAGGGTGGCTCCAATATAAATTTTGCCTCCGAACGTCTAGAACCGGCCCTGCCTGTGTGTCAGAGGCATGTAGGTAAGGTGTCTTAGTGTGCATAGAGAAGAGTGGAGGCTGTTATAGCAGCAATGGGGAAAACAAGTCCATATTAGTGCCCTGTGGCTTTGAAATGAGATGTTCAACGAGCACATACTGTATGCGTGTGATGGTCAGGTGTTATGGAAGAATTTTCCTGTTATCTATATCAATATCATTTGTCAATCAGTATCTATGCAACAGTATTGAAAAGTGTCCTTAAATCGACTCATGTATTCAAGCAAGTACTTAACTTTCAGAGCTTCACTTACATACTACACTGTACCTTTTCTAGTACATTTAGAAGCGTGACTTTATGCCTGTGATCCTGCAGGGATATTTCTGTGAGAACAAACTGGTGTGACCTTGTAGGTGTTTGAAGGCTAATGTTGTTTTTAAAAAATAAACTGACTGAACTCTCGCCACGATTAAAACTAAGATAAGGGGATAGTGAAATAATTGGGGCGAGAGGGAGGTGTGTGATTAAAGAAAAAACAGAAAACTCCATCCGATGAGATCATTGTTTTAGAAGAGCATGAGCCACGATTATGTAAATCAGATGCTCTGCAGTCCATCTTTGTTATTTGATTCAATAAAGTCTGTTGATCTTTGGTATCCAGAACCCCTTGTCTTTGTAATTCATTTTCTTTTTGCAGAAGTACTTGCCACGACAGTGTACACATATGTTTAGCCATACAGTTTACAGTGAAACATGTATAGACATTGCTGTTGACATGAAAGAGGAGCTCATAATTATTGCGCAAATATGTTCTCCTTGTTCTTCAAGTTTGACCAGAAAGGAATGCAAACAAACCACACTTTTTTCTTCAGAAACAAATAGATTACCCTTATGTGTCAAAGGTGAATGAATAACAGAACACAGGTCATAATAAAAATGGCCTGTACAAAAATCTACAGCGGTGCTAGAGAAGATAAGTACTGATATAAATATTATAGTTGTTTTATAACAATTCTATACGGTGGCAGTTTGATGGTGACATTAGTTGAATGTGGACTAAATTAAATTTCTTCAATGCCAACATTTTCTGTTAACCCTGATGATGCTGATAAAAACTAGACTATCACTGACCTTCTACAATCCCACGACAATACTGACATCCTTGTTATCATAGGCTGATTCTCCAAATCACTACACCTCAGTCCCCTGCCTGGGTTACCCACAGCCTTCATCACGGCAGAACTCATGTACAAACATGCGTTTCACTATTTTGGCGTTCCAGAAGATACAGTAAGCGACAGAGGAATTCACTTCACGGATTTGATCAGTTAAGGACTATTGACCATCTATTCAGTGGGGCAGCTACAGTAAGAACTTGGCCATTCGTCATTTCAAGACTGCTGCGTTAATGACTGGTGTCCGTGCCAACGGGTCTTCAATGAGTGAGCGTTTACGGGCTGTAGGCCGATTCCTGATGGTCAAACATGGTTTCGTATGGATAACTACAGCTGAAGTAGAGGATTAACCCACACACTTACAACCCACACACTACAAACTGTTAAGGCCAGTTTCTTCTTCAGGTGATGTTTTGATCTGCTGTATTTTTCATGTTAGTAATAGCTTTATGGGTGATGACTCGGAGGCATAACTGCAAAGCCAAAATTTAACGCCCATGGGAGCACCGCTCCTCTCCGCCTCACGTGTCCAACAGGTTTGCTCTCCTCAGTGAAGCACCCGCTGAGAAACCTGAAAGAGCTCTGGTTATAGGAGACTCTATCTTGCGACACGTGAAAGCTAGGCCTTTAGGGGCACCAGCAGCTTTAGTAAAGTTAGACATCCCAAAACCAGACAATTTGTCTTTGAGCTTTAAGAAGTCATGTGACTTTTTAAAAATTTTTGAAAGAACATGAACAATCAATTACACCACAGGTGAATGAGTGGTTTGGCACATTACTGTGTAGTTTAATATGCTGAGTAAAGCATAATATGGTATGACTCTCATGTTCACACAGTTTGCACAGTTTGCAATGGTACATTTTTTTGCTAACTTTTGGTTCTAGCCAAGAGAAAAATAATGAGAAATATGAGGAAACTTCCATCCATACATCCATTCATTTTCTGTACTGCTTATCCTACACAGTGGGGGAGGAGGAACCTGGAGCCTATCCCAGGTGACTCTGGGCACAAGGCAGGGGGCACCATGGATGGGGTGCCAACCCATCGCAGGGCACAATGGAAACATGTCTTTGGACTGGGGGAGGAAACCAGAGGACGCGGAGGAAACCCGCAAAGCATGGGGAGAACATGCAAACTCCGTGGGCAGAGGTGGGATTCTCACAGGGCAGAGGTGGGATTCTCACAGGGCAGAGGTGGGATTCTCACAGGGCAGAGGTGGGATTCTCACAGGGCAGAGGTGGGATTCTCACAGGGCAGAGGTGGGATTCTCACAGGGCAGAGGTGGGATTCTCACAGGGCAGAGGTGGGATTCAAGGCGCGAGGAAACAGTGCTAACCACTAAGCAACTGTGGCCCCCAAGAAAGCTTCATAACTGTAAAGTAATATAACATTAACAAAAAGGGTCAATTTCTCTCTCTCGCTCTCTCTCTCACACACACACACACACACACACACACACACACACACACACACACACACACACAACTGAAACTTGAAAGAGTGGAGGCTGTTATAGCAGCAATGGGGAAAACAAGCCCATATTAATGCCCATGGTTTTGGAGTGAGATGTTCAACAAGCACATACTGCATGCGTGTGATGGTCAGGTGTACACATACTTTTAGCCACACAGTGTACGGTGAATATGAAAAGTCTGTAAGCATTGGTGTTGACATACAAGAAGAGCTCATAATTACTGGGTGCAGAGCTTTTTGTACCGGTCTCTTAGTGTTATTAACACACAATACAGTAGAACATTTTTTTTAAAAAAAGAAGAAAAAAAAAAAGTACATGAAATAGTTGTAAAGATATTCTTGTTTTAACTTAAAGTTCATCACTTGTGGGGAAAAATCTTTTTTTGATGACTCATCCTCTCTCTAAAAGGTATCTCCTGGCACAATGACACACAGCACTGACAACTAAAAGTCCTTAAATACTGTGAGTGTAGATGTGCCTGTGATTGAGTCCAGGTGTTTGTATTCAGTAATCTGGCACGTGTGAACGTGAAAGCGTCTGGGTGTTGTAGTTCTCAGCAGCCATATCTGTAGGCTGCCCTGAGTTCTGGGAAGTGACGGTTAGCAGTAAACATGGTTCCTCCAAGTGTTTTTGGTTGTGCGTCTTCCCATACACTATTCCATTTTCCTGCCATCACTCGGTGGAGAATAAATAAATGGTTGGTGTTTATTTATGTGGAAGATGGTGGAGTTTATGGGAGTTGAGGGTTTTGTGACTTTTCGGTGGAGTGTTTTAGCAATTTGGGGCCGGAATGCTGCTGCCTCAGACCGATGAAGAATGCAATTCCCATCTTTATACGCCATTTGAGGCTTTTCCATCAGTAATATCAGACACGTCAGATGCCTCCCGCTGACGACCCTGGGGCTCTCCGTCACCATCGGCCCCACTGACACTCGACCTCGACGCAAAAACATACAGAATAACTCCAAAAACACACTGCATCACATCGTCTAGGATATTGTCCTGGTTAAAGTGGACCAACCCGCTCTCACTCCCAACATGTCAAATACTGAAGCATGTCCTGAAACTTTTTAGTGTCACTGCACACACACACACACACACACACACACACACACAGAAGGGCTCCTCTGGCTTCACTATACTGATGCACTCAGTAATCCTGTGTTTATCAATGAAAGCCCATTTCCTTCAGCTCTCCGATTCAGAAAGGAAACGCATTTACTGGCTTTGCAGATGAACCTTAATAATAATAAACTTTATTTTATAAAGCGCCTTTAAAAGCAGCTTCTCAAAGCGCTGAACACAATAAAAACAATACAATAAAAACAATACAAAATCAACAAGCAAATGCAAGCTTAAAAAAATATGTCTTAAGTTGAACTTTAAAAATATCGTAATTCTGAACTTCCCTAAGTTCAACAGGCCGAGAATTCCCAAGGACAGGAGCATGGAAAGAGAAAGCCCTATCACCCATAGATCCTAGACGTGTTTGAGGAACAGCAGCAAGTTTGGCTGAGAGGAGAGCAATCTACGATTAGGAGTGTACGGATGTAACTATTCTGTAAGGTAATGTGGAGCCAGGCCATGCGATGCTTTAAAAGTAAGCATCATAATTTTAAAATCAACTGTAAACCCGACCGGGAGCCAATGCAAGGATTCTAACACTGGAGTAATATGACTGCCAATCCTAGTCCCAGTTAAAATCCTGGCGGCTGAATTTTGCACATATTGCAACTTGTTGAGTGTAGATTTAGAAACTCCGGCTAAAAGGGCGTTACAATAGTCTAACCGTGAGATGACAAAGGAATTTATCAGCAGTTCCGCGACTGTAGAATTTAACATAGGACGCAATCTTGCGATATTTCTGAGGTGGAAAAAAGAGGTTTTAACAGTACTCTGGACAAAAGAATCAAAAGACAGATTTGCATCAAAAACAACTCCAAGGTTCCTCACTTGACTCTGGATTTGCAAAACAGAGTCATCAGGAGTCAGGGACAGAGAACCAACTTTAGAAATTTAGAAATGAACCTTGTGCATCAAAAGTGAATGAATGAACAAAGTACAGTCCATAATAAAAACACCCTATACAAAAACTACAGCAATGCTAGAGAATGGAAATACTGGAATACTATAATCATTTTATAATCATTCTACACAGTGGCAGTTTGATGATGATATTTGATGCATGCGAGCTGTCAAGTTCCTTCAGTGGCAGCATTTTCTGTTAACCCTGATGATGCTAATGATAAAAACTCGACCAACATCATTCCGTTTCATCGTCCTGATGCAGAGATAGTCTGTTCAGGTGCATCTTGCTCTACAGTAGCAGCTCATTAGCAGTGAGCTGTCAGGGACTGGAGGAGGAGGCAGATGCAAGTGCAGATAATTTATTATGTGAAGTAAAACAAAACAATTAAAACTGTGAAACAAGAACCAAACAAGAGCCATCGTCCCATACACTGTTCCCTTTTCCAAACATCACTTGGTAGAGAATAAATAAACGGTTGGTGTTTATTCACGTGGAAAAGGGTGGAATTCGTGTGAGTTGAAGGTTTAGTGACTTTTCAGTGGAGTATTCTGACAATTTGGGGCCTGAATGTTGCTGCTTCAGAAGAGTGTCAACATTTCCTCTTAACTCTGATGATGCTGATAAAAACCGGACCAACAAAACTCAGGTAAAAAAAAAAGTAAACGAAATTCATTCTGCTTCACTGTCCTGATGCCATGAGGGTCTGTTAAGGTGTCAGCATTTCTGCTGGTGCTGTCCTTCCCTCTGTCCTTTGGAAATGAAAGCAAATCTAAGCAACATTTGTTATTCAGGTGACAAACAAAACTTAGTATCTTAAAACTGATCTTAGAACTTGTCTGGCAACCGATACGTGATATCTGACAACATATTGAGCTATGGCAAAGGTCACTTAATGTCTGGCAACCAAAAGGGAGAAGGAGAAGGAGAAGGGCTCCTCTGGCTTCACTATACTGATGCACTCGGTAATCCTGTGCTTATCAATGAAAGCCCATTTCCTTCAGCTCTCCGATTCAGAAAGGAAACGCATTTACTGGCTTTGCAGATGAACCTTGTGCATCAAAAGTGAATGAATGAACAAAGTACAGTCCATAATAAAAACACCCTATACAAAAACTACAGCAATGCTAGAGAATGGAAATACTGGAATACTATAATCATTTTATAATCATTCTACACAGTGGCAGTTTGACGATGATATTTGATGCATGCGAGCTATCAAGTTCCTTCAGTGGCAGCATTTTCTGTTAACCCTGATGATGCTAATGATAAAAACTCGACCAACATCATTCCGTTTCATCGTCCTGATGCAGAGATAGTCTGTTCAGGTGCATCTTGCTCTACTGGAGGAGGAGGCAGATGCAAGTGCAGATAATTTGCTAATTAATCAAGAAGTTGTCTATTCTCAGATTTCTTCGAACTTGAGTACTTTCAACATTTTTGGTAAATTTTTTGGTCTGGTTTTAGAGAACTCCACAGTACTGAATCTGCTTTGTTGAAGATCACCAAAGATATTTTACTCTTTCTTGACTCTGGCTCCTTATGTCTTTTAATCCTGCTTGATCTAAGTGCAGCTTTTGACACAATAGACCATGAGATCCTTTTAAAAAGACTGAATTATGTCGTTGGGTTTCAGGGATCTGTGTTGAAGTGGTTTGCCTCTTACCTTAAGGGGAGAACCTTTTCAGTTAATATAGGGAATTGTTTCTCACCTCATGCACAAATATCTTATGGTATTCTCCAGGGTTCCATTTTGGGACCTCTCCTGTTTGCTCTATATATGCTTCCCCTTGGCTATATTATCCAGAAACATAACTTATCGTATCATTGTTATGCTGATGACACGCAGCTTTACTTTCCTGTTAGCACAAGCGACATCTGTTCAGTGCCAAATCTATTTGAATGTCTTATTGACAATAGATGCTGGATGGACCTGAATGTATTGCAGCTAAATAGTGATGAAACTGAAATAATCATCTTTGGTCCACCGGTCTCATCCGCTGGTATTGTTAATCAGTTAGGTACGCTGTCTCCCAATGTGCGTGATTTCAGTCCCACGTTCATGTTCCAAAGCCAAAGGTGACCGGGCTTTCTCGGCGGCTGCTCCCAGGCTCTGGATCATCCTCCTCTAGTGCTTTGTTCAAATCTTCTTTGAAGACTCACTTTTATTCTTTATCTTTTAATTCGGTCTGAGGCTGTAAAATTTCCACTTGTTTTCTGGTATTTTGTATTGCTAAATGTTTTGTGTATACATCTGTTTTATATTACTCGTACAGCACTTTGGTTTCAACTTCAGTTGTTTTTAAAAGTGCTTTATAAATGAATAAACTAAATTAAACTAAATTAATTTATTATGTGAAGTACAGACAATACAATTACAACTGTGAAACAAGAACCAAACAAGAGCCATCCTCCCACACACTATTTCCTTGTCCAAACATCACTTAGTGGTGAATAAATAAATGGCTGGTGTTTATTCATGCGGAAAAGGGTGTGAGTTGAAGTTTTATTAACTTTTCAGTGGAGCATTCTAACAATTTGGGGCCGGCATGTTGCTGTCTCAGATGAGTGCCAGCATTTCCTGTTAACCCAGATGATGCTGATAAAAATTGGATCAACAAAACTCAGGTTAAAAAAAAGGAAACAAAACCCATTCTGCTTCACTGTCCTGATGCCCTGAGGGTATACACTGTTTATACAGCATGGGGGCTTCTCCATCACTAATATCATTTTATCTACCACTCAGACATGTCAGATGTCTCCCGCTGACCACTCTGCAGCTCTCTATTAATACTCATCAAATAGAAACACTCAGAGAAAAACAGCATGTATAAGACGATGTGATTATAATGGTATAAAATAACATCTAAGATTAAAAACATGTTGCCATAGTGTTACTTGGTCTCAGTTCAAGTTCAAGTTCAAGTTCAAGTCGAGCTTTATTGTCATTCTGCTACATGTGTGGACATACAGTCGAACGAAATGTCGTGTCTCGCAGAACCACGGTGCTACATACAAGTTAGACATAAATATGAACATAGAGGTATAAGAAAAACAATTTGGCTGACTATACAAAATTTACTGTACAAAACTTTACAAAAAACATACTGTAAATGTGCAAATGAGATATTTGTACATGAAGTTGTGCAAATGAGATATTTTGAGGGAAGCAGCGCATAGTGCAGGATGATTTGTAGTGCAAACGAGCAAGTAAACATATATTATAGAGACTGACTTCTTTGTGTGAGAGAGCGTCTATAAAAAGTGTTCAGTGTACATTCAGAGAAAAGAGTGTGTTACTACAGGTGGTTTGTAAAGCCCACTCACCTGTGTGTAGCCCACTCACCTGTGTGTAGCCCACTCACCTGTGTGTAGCACACTCATCTGTGTGTAGCCCACTCATCTGTGTGTAGCACACTCACCTGTGTGTAGCACACTCAGAATTGCACTTAAACGGATTGTCAGTTTTCCATGGGTAGGGGAGGGGGTGAGGTGTACATGGTTTCAGGAGGTGGGGTTGGAGTTGATGGCTCTCACAGCCTGGGGGAAAAAGCTGTTGAGCAATCTGACAGAGCGAGCGTTGATACTCCGCTACCTTCTACCTGATGGCAGGAGCTGGAAGAGATTGTGGAAGGGATGGGAAGGATCCTTCACGGTGCTGGTAGCCTTGCTGGAGCAACGTGCAAGGAAAATGTCCAGGATGGAGGGGAGAGGGGCACCGATGATCTTTGCAGCTGTGTTCACTGTCCGCCGTAGGGTCTCGCAGTCAGCAGCACTGCAATTTCCATAGCAGACAGTGATGCAGCTGGTCAGCACACTCTCAGTGGTGCCCCTGTAGAAAGTGGTGAGGATGGGCGGAGGGAGGTTTGCTCTTTTCAGCCGGTGGAGAAAGTGGAGGTGCTGTTGGGCCTTCTTGTTGAGTGACGTGATGTTGGTGGTCCAGGTGAGATCCTCTGTAATGTGCACTCCCAGGATTTTAGTGCTGCTGACTCTCTCCACGGCCGAGCCGTCGATGGTCAGTGGGGGGTGGTCAGCAGAGTTTCTCCTGAAGTCCATCACAGCCTTCTTTGTCTTACTCACGTTGAGGGACAGGTTGTTGACACCGCACCATTCGGCCAGCTGTGCCACTTCCTCTCTATAGTGTGTTTCATCGTTGTTTCTGATGAGGCCTACCACAGTTGTGTCATCAGCAAACTTGATGATGTGGTTGGAGCTGAACTTGGCAGTGCAGTTGTGAGTCAGCAGTGTGAAGAGCAGCGGGTGGAGGTGTTTGGGCTGACACAGACTGACTGAGGTCTAGAAATACTGTGAATCTTCTTTCTTCTGGCCTGTTTTTAGGACTTTACATCATGTAGTACAAGCACGCATAGGCTATTCAGGCAGAGGTCACCAGCACCCATGTACCTGACATGTACCCATCACGCTTGTGAACATACAGGAAGAAGGGTCGGTTGGAGTCTGGAATTCCAAGGGCTGGTGATTTCCATAAGGCTTTCTTGAGTTTCTTGAATGCTTCCATTTGCTCATTGTTCAACTGTAACTTTTCTATGGAGTTTTTTCTTCCTTCAGCATGTGATTCAATGGTTGGGCTACGATTGTGTAGGAATCAACCCATGGCCTGTTTAAGTTGCAGAGTCCAAGGAACAGTCATAACCCATGGACTGTAGTGGGTGGTTTGGCTTCACAGCCTTTGTTCAGTCAACAGCCATATCCTGTTTTCCCTTGTTCCATTTTTCCCTTTACTCCAAGATTATTACAGTTTACCAGTTTCACCTCTGGAGGGTCTGAACTCATCTCAGAGTAAGGAGGGGCTCTCGGGATAACGGGGAGGCTGGCAGAAGCTGTTGATCTGGACTCCCTTTCCCCTCAAGCTGTTGTTGAAGCTGTTGTTCCAAATTCACTTGGCATTTAAGTTGGTGTTCTAGTTGAGAGCCCATGCTCGCTTAGGATGCCAGCTGCTGCTCTAGTTGTTGTTTGGTGCTTGCATAAACAGCCTTCTCGGTGCCCTCTCTCAACATCGCTCAAAGCAGACAAGCGACATTCATAATCTTTTAATCTTCTCACAGTATCAGACTTTGCCTGAATCTCTTCGTGCATGCAAATATGCTATAAAACCAACCAGGCTAGTTTGATCCGTTTCGGCATATTACCAGTGGCTTTTGTTCTGTGATATGCATTCTGGGCTCTGTCTGTGTTACACAATGATTTATGAGCTCTCCCAGGTTTCTGAAATAACTCCTCTTTAACCCACATCAACTCAGTCACAGAGTTCACTCGCCATATCGGCCTCGGTTAGATTTAGCATTAGGATTTTCTTCTGCCATGACTCTTAGGCACTTGGCAATTCACAATGGTTCACAACTCCGACTTTAGCGTTCTTCACTCACACACAGTTGAAACATAAAAGAACACAGAGATGTAGACCTCAGACGTAGACAGAAACGTATCAACACACTTTCTATATTTCTGCAGGAATTCACTTTCAAGGCCTTCTTCTAAATTAGAGCTCTTCTGACTTCCTTCAGAGCAGCATCCCACTACTCTTTTACATATATAATCCAGTATGTGTCTTTTGCAGTGTCACTTGCAATCACAGATCTCTCCACAGCAACAGCAGTTCAATATCCAGCAAACAAACATTCAACACTACCGAGTCCAGCTTCATTCACTGAATCTTCACCAGGAAGCGTTCTCACCTAAGCTTAAGATACTTCTTATGCATGCAGTATAACATCCACCCAAAACTTGCTTGCAAACTTTTCTTGCCTTTACTTCACATCACAGGTTACTGTGGTACGGCGTGAGGCATTAAATGTTCCACAGCAGGAAGTAAGGAGGATTGATGTCTTACCTCCGTGATGCACGCGTTGTTGTTTCCTGTTGAAAAACACTTACTGGGTCTCAGTCTTATCTTGCCGACAACACCAATTAATGGATTGTGAAGTAATTTTCTTATTTTCTTCTTATTAAACATGCAAGTGGGCACAAACCTGGAGAAGAGGAATCGTTTTATTGAAGCTGCATGTACATACACAGGGGTTGTCCCTTCAATGTTCAATACTCAACTCCACTACATATCACAAAAGCCCTTTCTTAAAACATCTTACTCAGCCTGCTAACCCACGCTCAGCACACAGATAAGGCTCTGGCAAACACATTCCAATTCACAATTCACAATAAATGTAATGTAAGGAACTTTACATTAACACATGAAACTTGAGAACTGTTTAACATGCTCCAGTAAGTCTGAAAATCACATACCATACCATGCTGACAATATGAAATGTCAAACAGCGCTCTAAGAGCTATAATAAATAACCATAAGGAGTCTCAGGCCTAAACAACAATAATGTGTCAGTGAACACCTTCCAGTATGGGCAATCCATAAGCACATGAAACTCTACAATAACATATTACACTACATTTAGATAAAATGGTTCTTCAAGCATTCTTTAACGGTTCACTGGATAATTAAAGGTTCTTCGCTTCCAAAAATGGTTCTACCTGAAACCCTTTCCGATAGAGAGAGAAAGAATCTGTGGTAGGGTTCTGCATAAGTCCTTTAAAGGCTGCTCTAGAGGAACAACTAAAGAACCCTTAAAGTGCCCCTGAAATGCAGATTGGTGTTTCAGAGCTTTCTGTAATGGTCTGTTAGTGTTACTGACATCAGTATGATAGAACATTAAAAAAAAAACATGAAATAGTTGTAAAGATATTTGTGTTATTTTAAAGTTCATCACATTTGGGAAAAATTATTTTTCAGTCCACAATAAAGAAAAATACTTCTGTGTTTTTTTAATTCATGTTCTTCACTAGTGCGAGATCTCCACAGGGCCATAATACGATAATTATGATATTTACCAGTATGCAGCAGTTTATCACTTGTTTGTGGAATTCTCTTCATTAACATTTTTTTTGGGTGTGTGATCATGCTGGCGGATCAAAACACTTCCCAGGGTACTGAGGAAATTAGAAATTATATTCTCTGACCTTCCTATACTGTGAAACATGTATTGTTTTATTATTTCTAAGAGAGATAATACTGATAAAAATACTATTTTCCCACCAAAGCTAGTGGATCAGGATTCACAAGTAATCTACTTTTTCAAATGGTCTCTGATGGTCTCGTGAGCCTAACCTTCTCCTGTTCACGTGGTAACGCGGTACAGAGCCACGCCCCCTGAGATCTAAAGCTGGATATCGGGACTAGAATCCTGCAGGACACAACAAAATGTGTAAATCACGCAAAAGATTTTTTTAAATTAATTTTTTATTGAAAAAAAAGCTTCATTAGGTTTAGTGCACACAAAATAAAACAAGTGAAAATTAAACCACACCCTGACCTTCATTTAGGCAAAGTCAATAAATGGAAATAAACAGAAATAAACAGAATACACACATATTGCGTAACAAGTCATATTGCAGAAGTTGATTTAAATTAGCAGGAAAATATTATGCACCCAAAAGAAATGAGAACCGATGTGTTCAGTCTAATTATTGCATTTAACGTGATTACATTTGGTTTGGGTTTTGGGAAACCTCTATACGGATTCAGTGTTTGTGAATCATGGATTTAATTCACACATTTAATTGTATAATAACAGCCCAAATTTTAAAAAGAAGTCACACTAACAGCGCACCAAACCACCAGTCAAATCAACCAAGAACATACATTTGAAAAAATGAACACATTTCAAAACCCACATGCCAAAAAACACACTTGATTTCCTCTAAAAATTTTTCCTATCAATGTTGTCCTGATTTGGGGTTGAAGTGGCTCTCTTCTTCAGATGTAGAATGTAATTAGCAAACTCATGAAGCGCTCCGTGGCCTGCGCTGTTCTTGCAGGTGTATTTACAGGCGATGACAGAAGCAGCAGGAGCTCCTGGAGGAACCCCACTAAAGCCAGCCTTGGATAAGCACTCCACATCCTGCAGATCCGTACCTGAGGACAAAGAATGCAGCCAGGAACACTTTTTAGCACTGTGAAAGAGATTTGCTTTGGAATGCATCCATGAAGTCACTGACACCAAGTTCAGGAATGTTTGGAGTCTCACCAAAGTAGGCCACGTCTCCCCACTGCAGGTCTCGCTCTTTCATCAGACTCTCGACTTCAGATATTTTGTTCTCGACTCTGTAGCGGAGAAGACATCCTGCACGCTGAGCGAGCTTTTTGGACAGAACCTCAGACATCGGGTCATTGCTGGAGGAGATCAGGATCACCTGATATGCAGAAACAAAACAACCAGGAACAATGAGCATAACAATGACCAAAACTATGGGCATATAAAAGAAATAAAGGACGATGTTCTGACACTACACAAGAGCAGGTAAGCCACACCTCGATTTTCTCGCTCTGCAGCAGCGGAATGGCACTGAGGTCTTGTGCGTTGGTGGACACCAGCTCCTCCCCGGAGACCGACATGTAAATCTGTCCATCAGTCAGACAGCCGGACATGGAGCAGAGCATCAGCCTGAACACTGTGGGTTTATTACGCCCCATATAACCGAACCTGCCAAAGAACAGTAAAGATTCATCTGTATATACAACTGATAAAGTGTCTCAAATCAAAGACAACATTCTGAAATGAAAAATGTGAACCATAATTAAACATTAATTATTATTTCCAGTCCAAAGTCTTAAAAAATATTCTTTTCTGACAGTGTACCAAACCCCAAGAAGCTAAATATTAAATGCCTGACAGGTTCTAGGTATGAAGAAAATAACGAGCAATCATTAGAAGTTTGCTCCTCACACACTTAGAAAAAGGGGTTCTTCAAGGGTTCTTTAAGGGTTCATTAGATGATTAAAGGATTCTTAGCTTCCAAAAGAAAGGTTTTACTGACAGGGCTCGAACCTCTGACCTCAAATCAAATAACTTTTTTACTTTTACATAGGAATACGTTCTGACTTGCACTTTAAATTCAGTACGATTTCTACACAATGCGCTGATGATGAGATGAACTTTACTGATCCATAAGGAAATTCCTGAAAGCAGCTCAGCCACTGTTTTATTGATTTATATACAGTTCAGTTTATCAGAGTAAACGACTCTTCAGGTTATTTTCAGTGGCGCAAAATGAAAAGTGAACGCATCATAAGGTGAAGTATCAGCGGTGAAAAGGAGGCGTTTTGGTCCCTACCTGAGGACTCTTTCTGCTGCCACTGGCCAGTCAATGTCCACATCGATATCCACACTGTGCTCAGGAAGCATCTCGTAGTAGGCAATTCTGCCAGCCTTCATGTCACACGGAGAAGGAAAAATGCTAATAACTCAGACTGCACCGACTAGGATTAACCTTTAATCTGGATTAAATTAAGTTTTATCTATTATTAAGACATTTGCACAAAACTTTAAACTATTAAAATAATCACTGCTGATTTAAGACATTTTTAACCTTGGTTTTATTTGGACGCTAAAATGATGCAGATTAACTGTAATCCTGTTTCTCCTTTACCTTCAACTTGGATTTCATTTCAGTGCAGATGAAGTGGTTTAAATTTCCAAGAATAACAGCAGATAACAGATGAATTGTCAAAATCAGAATATTATACTATTGTATTATAGTAATATTATATTAACTAATATTATACTATTATACCGTTAGAAGATTATGCTATAATTATAATTGTTTACTGAGTTGTTCTGTTTGCTTTTCTTGATGTATAAAGTCAGAATTCAGTTCAGTGTCACTCCTAGACATTAATGACGTGCACGTGTGTATGAACCAATGGCAGGGGATATTGTACCTGCTGAAGGCCCTTCTCCAACAGTTCTCTCCTGGTGAAGTAAAAGGAACCGTTCTCACAGATCTCGCCCGGCCAGTCCTGACGCCGTGGCCTCCTGGCGGTGTCCAGGTTCAGAGGAACAGGGTTCTTACCATCTAGAACAGGATTACAAACAGGGAGGCAGCATATGCCCTTAATGCTGGGGTCAGCCCTGCTGCTAGGACACCCTGCTCTGACACGTTTCCAGCCCGGGCGGATGTAAGCTCTTAGAGACGTGCAGTGCTTTGTATTAGAACACGTAGCCTACTGTATAAGAGAGAGAAATTTTTATACTTAAAATATTTGGGTCTGATTAATACATATGCTCCACACAAAAATTAAATCTGATTCCTTAAAGCCAACAACTGACCGATTAATATCTAATGCAAATCCATAATTAGGCAAATCTTACACAGAAGGGATTGAGTTATACTGGATTATCTTATCCACGGAGTCCTTCATCTTCAGTCAGTGCTTTATTCTTGTCAGAGGTCGCAGTGGGTCTGGAGTCTATCCCAGTAACACTGGTAATCCCAGTAATATTATTATTATTATTATTCTTATTATTATTATTATTTTAATCATTCTCAGTGTAACTATCATAAAGGTATTTTAGTTTTCTAAACCTATTAACATTAGAAAATATGGCAAGATTGGTTGACTATAAATCGAACTTCTCCTGTTGTCTTTGGCATCCACCCAAAATACATGAACACATTTAATATATTCTCTTATTCCTGAAGTAAATTCCTCACTCGTCATACCTTCTTTCTTCACCTCAGTCCAGCGGAACTGATGTCGGCGCACCACAGCAAACACCGAGTCGTATCCCTCCTCTGTGATCATCTCTAACGCCTCTTTAATGTGGTACGGGTGCAGACATGGAGAAGTGGCCTGGATGTGACAAATAATGTCCACCTCTAAAACACAGATGAGAGAAGAGTGTGTTCAGGAAATGTGCAATGGCATCTTCTTATGATTTTAAATAAACTACACAGCATATAAAAATTGTGGTCATCTGTTCATGAGAGCAACAACGTACACTAATGAGCTCAGTGTCGTGCTGATGCCCAGTACGAGTACAGGTTCTCTGTAACGTGACAAACTGTCTTTTTTCTGTCTTGTTAATTACAAGAGAGAGAAAAAGAGGAGAGGCTGGTGAGGGAACAACTGTTTATAGCTGCTATAACATACGGTGGATATAAAAAGTCTACACGCCCCTGTTAAAATGGCTGTAAAAATGCAACCAAGATAAATGATGTCAGAACTTTTCCCACCCTCAGTGTGAAATTGCAATGTATAAAATTTAAGTGAAAAACAATCAGAAACATTTTAGGGAAAAATAGGAAAAATAAAAAACTTACAATAACCTGGTTGCATAAGTATACACACCCTTTTATAATTGGGGATGTGGCTGTGTTCAGAATGAACCAATCACATCTAATCTCATGTTCAAAAGTAATGATCATACAGCTGTTTATGAGAATTATTCTGATTAACTCCAAATAAAGACCAGTTGTTTCTGTAGGATTTTCTTCACATCTTCTTGGTTTCATCTGACTGCTGAAGCCATGATCTGCAAAGAGCTTACAAAAGCATGCACAGTGTTTCACTTGTCAAAAGGAACTGATCAGGAGAGGGGTATAAAATAACTTCCAAAACATTAGATGTACCGTGGAACACCGTGAAGGCCATCAGGCCACCACAGTGACATCACCAAGAACAGGACGTCCCTCCAAAATTTACAAAAGGAAAAGATAAAACCTTAGCAGGCTGCCAAGAGACCTACAGCAACAATAAAAGAGCTGCAGGAACATCTGACACGTACTGATTACTCTCTGCATGTGAGAACAATCTCTCGTATTCTTCACATGTCTGGGCTGTGGGGTAGGGCGGCTAGACGGAAACCGTTTCTCACAAAAAACATCTAAGTCCAATTAAATCACCCCAAACCATGTGGCAGAATGTGTTATGGTCTGATGAGACCAATTACAAAAGGTATAATAATTCCATACTTCCAAAAGGTATGTCTGGCACAAAAAAAAGCACATCACCAAAAGAACACCATCCCCACGGTGAAGCACGGTGGTGGCAGCATCGAGTCAAGTGGGGTTTTTTAATGGTCATTCCTCTATATAGCTAATATACATCAGAACAAAATGTTGTTTCTCCAGCAACATAGAACAGTAAGCAAGACTGCATAAAGTGCAGTACACTACAGAACACGGGCTGTAAACTGTAAACTGTTTTGTAGTGAGGCAGCAAAAACAAGTTCCATAATAAAAGTGACTGATGCAGATTTGTAAGGTGCAGGTGTGCAGTGGTAGTGAGTCAGACTGGGTCAGGCGTTGGGAGGCAGCAGGGTGTTGAATAATCTGACTGCCTCAAGGAAGAAACTGTCATGGAGTCTGCTGCTGGTGGAATGAATGCTTTTCCTGATGTCTACTGCAGAGAAGGTACTTGGTACTTGAGAGCTGGGGTGGGCTTCCTCGCTGACATGTTGTTCTGTGCTTCGAACTGTGCATAGAAATCGTTCAGTGTGTTTGTAAGCAACGGTGTACTGGAAGTGGTGTAGCTTTGAAGTCTGTGATGGCCTGAATGCCTTGCCACATGCACTTTAGGGCTTTTCACACTGCTTTTAACCCCGGGTTATCGACGTTCTAAACCCTGCTTCTAACCCCGGGTAGAGGAACGTTTCACACTCGTAATTTAGAAGCAGGGTTAGCACCGGTTAGCCAGGGTGATGAAGCCCTGCCCCAAAGCAGGGTTAGCACAGATTTGAAACAATGCAGTGTGAAACAATGCAGTATTAGAATGTTATGGCTAGATGCTTAGCAACAGACACCTAATCACAAATTGAACAAGTAAACACAAGCCTTTCCATGCTTCATGCAAATTCTTCTCACTCATGTGAAAGAGCAAAGCAAGCCATTATTAAACCGGTCACGCTCTGTATTTATTCAAACATAGTTGCATGCAAATAAGAACTCAGGCTTTAGGAATATACATTGTGAAACATCAGCCTTTATTTGTCACATATACATTATAGCGCAGTAAAATTCTTTTCTTTGCATATCCCAGCTTGTAAGGAAGTTGCGGTCAGAGTGCAGGGTCAGCCATGATACAGGGCCTTGCTCAAGGGCCCAACAGTGGCAGCTTGAACCCTAACCTCCTGATGTGGAACCCAGAGCCTTAACCACCACCCAGCAGCAGTCATCCACGGGTTCTGGTTTGGTGATGGTCTTGAAAGAAGTCACATAATCTATCATGAATAGCTACAAATACGAGCCGATTTTAGTGCCTTCAGGCATCTGCTCGTAACCTGACGATGAAAAGGAATTTCACTTTTCAGCATGACAATGACCCAAAGCATACATCCAAATCAACCAAGCATGCAGCGTAAATCACCGAAGGAACGGCTTAACCAAAAGAAGATCAATGTTTCTGAATGGCCGAGCCAGACCCCGACCTGAATCCATCTAAAACTCTGTGGGGTGAACTGAAGCAGGCGGTGCACAGGAGATTCTCTCACAATTCCACGGCTCTAGAATGTTTTTGAAAGAAGGAGTGGGAAAATATTGCTAAGACAAGATGTAGCACGCTGATAGGCTCTTAGCCAAACGGCCTGAGTGGCGTAATAAAATCAAATGCTGCTTCAACTAAGGATTAGTTTAGGGGTGTGCACACTTATGCAACTAGGTTATTATAAAAAATTGTATATTTCTTTTTTCCCTAAAAATGTTTCTGATTGTTTTTCACTTTATTTGTATATTTGGCAATTTCACATTAAAGGTGGAAAAAGTTCTGACATGCCTTATCTTAGTGTCACTGTTTTACTTCACATAAATCTACCATTTTAACAGGGGTGTGTAAACTTTTTATATCCATTTTAATTGAGGACAGGAACTTATTTGTTCTGCTGAGCTGAATCATCTTTGTTGGACTGTTTCCAATATGTGACAACAGTGTGTACAGCTCTTCACTCGACAGCCAAACCTGTCTATAGGATTACTGATAAGACACTCGGCTGTATCTGTGGACTTTATGTGAGCTGTGAGTTTATCTTTAATAGAAGTGTATCATCAGTCACAGTGATGCTCATAGCTCACATACCATCTAAAGACAAAGAAATAAATAACATAATGGGAAAAGAGGAGTGTACATCGCTTACATGCTGTTATAATCAGCTCTGATCCATTTTCACTCAGGATTGTGCCTTTGTGTCTTTATTACTCACAGTCGGGGGACACGTGATTTCACGTACCTGGCCTCAGTCTGATAAACTCGCGGATGGTGTCGACTGAACTGGAGGAGTCTTTGGAAACCTCAGGACTGCGGCGAATCACCCGAGCACCCCACAGTTTGGCAATCCTCTCAATCTCATCATGGTCTGTGGACACCCAGACACTGAGAACAAGAGAACACGTCAAACATCACACCACGTCTCACACGTCAAACATCACACCACGTCTCACACGTCTCACATCACACCACGTCTCACACGTCTCACACGTCTCACACGTCTCACATCACACCACGTCTCACGTCACACATCACACCACATCTCGCGTCACACATCACACCACGTCTCACGTCACACATCACACCACATCTCGCGTAATTTATTGAGAAGTTTATTTAGAAGTTTGATGAATTGTGTGTGTGTGTGTGTGTGTGTGTGTGTGTGTGTTTCATGAGGGAGTATCTGAATCTCTATACAGTTTGTTTATTTCTGGCCATCTTATAATCATAATTATAATAATAATTCATACATTGTATAGCTTATAATTTGCAAAAACTTTTATTTTCTCTTATTATATTTTCCACTCTAGTGCAAACATTGTTTCATAGAGAAAATGCACAGAAATGCTTATCTCTGATCACCTTTGCAGCAGTAGTTTTTTTTGTCTGTTGGCTACAAAGGCAAAACCCCGACAGCATAAAACTGCAGACTTACTGACCACAAGCCAGCAGACAGCAGGAGATGAGACTTCATTCTGAACGATGTGATTTGTTTTGCTGAGTGAGCTTCCCTGAATGACAGCATGGCTCCCAGCACGCGGAGCTGCTCTCCTGTCCTCCTGTCCTCCTGCTCGCTCAGCAGCTCTTCTCCAGCCACTCACTGACTCTCTGACAGCTACACTGCTTAATGACATTACAGCTCTGACTCAAGCTTTTTTTTTATGGACGTGAATAACACACACTTTCAATTTCCCCTCAGCTTTACTGGAGGGATAGACGTGCTGGGGCTAAAGGTAGTGATATTGTAGTGAGGTGAAGAGAGTTTTGGGATTAAAGCCCTGCTCCCTCCCTCCCTCGCTCCTTCCCTCCTTCCCTCCTACCTGTCCAGGAGCTCACAGTCCAGCGCTGCTCTGATCACCCAGCCGATCAGGGGAACTCCAGCCAGGACCTTGACGTTCTTCAGGGGAATCCCTTTGCTGCCTCCTCTAGCCAGGATTAACGCCGCTTTGTGCGGATTTCTCTTCTCTTTTGGAGAGCTTTCTGGCTGGCTGGCTGCGGTCTCCATGCTGCTCTGCACAGCCGATAATGAAGTGAATGCACTCTCCGGCCCGGGCCACGGTTCAGGGCCACGCCCTTTAATTCCCTCTCGCGCAGTTCACCTGTCTGATCCGGTGGGTAGAGCAGCTCTGCTGATGATGTGGCTCTGCTTTGCTAGTCGTCTTTTTGTGTCCTTTTCCCTGCCATCTGTAAAGCCGAGTCATTATCTCAGTTCCGCAGTGCTTTACTGGCATGAACTTCATAAATTACATTCCTGCCAAAGCAAATCGTGCAGGTCGATTACACTAAAAGGTGCACAGATAATACACACACGTCTGCATTTATACATAAACATCACAGACATTACACGCAAAAACCACACAGGCAAGTGTCTGAGCACACGGTGTGTGTCCAGGGTGTGTGCAGGATGTGTGCCTCACAGGACCAAAGGCGTTTGTTAACATTTGTTCCCTTCTGTGTTGAAACGGAAACGTAATCGTTTAATTATCCTGAGTTACAGACTGCTGTGTAAACTCGCGCGCACATTTCCGCCTTACAAAAAGGGCTGCGCGTGAAAATGAATTAATCACGCGTTTAAAAAAAATAATAATAAAAGTGAAATAGAAATGCATGCAATGCACATGAGAAATGTTTTTAAAGTGTGAAATATAACGTGACTAAAGCGTGTGATTATTGACATGCGGAGTCTGCGTGTGAGGATGATGTCATAGTTCTTGCCAACCTCTGATTATATTAATTACATCAAATACATTACAAATTATAATCACTGCATTACAAAACACACTCACTGCATTATGGGTATCATTACATGGGTGTATGAGGGGGATTCTGAGCCGCATAATGTACATGGGAGGTCATTTCGGCTCAGTAGGTCTCTAAGATAATTCTGATATTCTATATATTATATATTAGATATTCTATATATTATATATTAGATATTCTATATATTAGATATTAGATATTCTATATATTAATTATATATTAGATATTCTATAAATTATATAGAATATAGATTTATATATGATATGATATTATATATATTCTATTTTGCGACTTTATGGTTGCAGTTTTTCCTGCTGCTGTTCCTTGCTTAAAAAATAAATAAATCATATTCCGACATACAAATTAGTACAAAACTACTAAAATAATCAATGTTCAATTTTCTTTATTTCGGGTCATGTAACCGGAAACTGTCCAAAAGAGAGTCTCAGACGTTTTCTCAGAATAATGAGGTGATTTTCCGGCTCAGTTCCAGCACAGTTATCAGGCTGTGTCCGCACTGTGCATGTACACTCCTCCACACACACACACACACACACACACACACACACACACACACACACACGCAAACTTAAAATAACGTTTGCGGTGCTTTTGGGAAACTGGCTACAGTCCCAATTCACAGGAAAGCTGCAGCTGGCAAACTGCTGAGAGTAATTAAAAGATGGGTATCGAGAAAGAACTCACTTTAGGTTATATCTGGGTGACTGACGTGTCCTTTGTGGTTAAAACATGCCACAGAACCGGTGTGGAGGAGGAGGAAGAGGAAGAGGAGGAGGAGGAAGAGGAGGAGGAGGATCATTGTGAAGAGTATAAATTGGCAGCTGACCTTCATGCAGGCCTCTCCGGCTACTGCAGCTCCCCTCCTGAATCCATCTCCGAGAAAAGACGCTCAAATTCTCTACATTAATTAGACTTAGATCTGAGCAGAAGATGCCTCTCGAGTTTGAACTTTGTCCAGGAAGAAAGATCGGGGGGTCAAACCCCTGTTTCATCATCGCAGAGATCGGTCAGAACCATCAAGGAGACATTGAGATTGCCAAGAAAATGATTCGCATGGCTAAGGTACTGCAGGTCTATGACTTCATTTTTGTTTTTTGTTTTGTTTGTTTGTTTGTTTGTTTTTGTCAGATTTGTTAACTTTTATTTTTAAACACACGCACAATATCCTCAGAAAGGACATAACTACAATTTCATCACAGTATTTTAGGAGAAAAAAGTGAATAAATATTACAATAATCTGCAAACACGAGAAGAAGAAGAAGAAGAAGAAGAAGAAGAAGAAGAAGAAGTAGCTAATTTGACATTTGACTAAATAATAATAAATAATACAATGCATTCATGAAATAATAAATATCAGTATGAGGTAAGTTTATATAATATTCTATAATATAATTCATTCTCAAACATTCAACGCAATTAAGAGAACAAAAGTCATGCATTATTTCTCTCCAGTAAACTTACACGTCAGACCGCATTTCCTCAGAGCATCAGCACTCGCCATATAGACTACACTCTCCCAACCTCCGCACAACCTCCGCACACACTCTCCCAACCTCCGCACAACCTCCGCACACACTCTCCCAACCTCCGCACAACCTCCGCACACACTCTCCTAACCTCTACTCAACATCTGCTCACACTCTCCTAACCTCTACTCAACATCTGCTCACACTCTCCTAACCTCTACTCAACATCTGCTCACACTCTCCCCGAGAACAGCAGCAGGCAGCTCCACGCGAGGGGAGAGTCAGCTCGTTCTTTTATACCTGTCCCAGCTCCCTCACTGCGCATGACAGTGCATGTCATATTATTAAATTAGATTAGATGATGGTCTCTCTCCTCCTCCTCCTCCTCCTCCTCCTCCTCCTGCAGAGCTGTGGTGCAGACTGTGTGAAATTCCAGAAGAGTGAGCTCGAGCACAGGTTCACCAAGCGCGCGCTCGAGCGCTCCTACTCCTCTCCTCACGCGTGGGGAAGCACATACGGGGAACACAAGCGCCACCTGGAGTTCAGTCACGCGCAGTACAGAGAACTGCAGAGCTTCGCGCAAGAAGTGGGAATTTTCTTCACCGCCTCCGGGATGGATGAGGTGAGAGCGCAGAGCTGAAAGGACCAGCTGGGACAGGACCATTTAGCTTTTCTTAATTGGCTTTTTCAAATAGCTATATTTATATAATGATAAATAGTTCTTTTAAAAAAAACAACAATATTGTTTTAGAATATTTATCAATAATAAGATGATTTAGATATTTTTCCTTTAATGCTGATGTTAGTGTTTTTCCCTGATCATTTCTCCCACAGATGGCTGTAGAGTTTCTGCATGAAATCAACGTCCCCTTCTTCAAAGTGGCCTCAGCGGACACCAACAACATTCCCTATCTGGAGAAGACTGCCATGAAAGGTGTTTCCTCTTTTAATTTTATTTTATCGACCCATATGAGACCTACAAATGTGTACAGATTTTGTAGACTAGTAAAGAATTGGATTTATTCTCATGATAGTACAGTACTAACGATGTACAGGACCAGTTCGAGACGTTCTGACTCGTGTCCTCAGGTCGTCCCATGGTGATCTCCAGTGGTATGCAGTCGATGGAGACCATGCGCTGTGTTTATCAGACGGTGAAGAAGCACAACTCAGCGTTTACCTTCCTGCAGTGCACCAGCGCCTATCCACTCCCCATGGAGCACGTCAACCTGCGCATCATCACCGTGAGCCTCTTGCACTCAGGGACACCAGTTCATTTCAGCACAAAAATGATCATCTATAACATACACCTATACTGTGAATGGGCTCCTCGAGGGTTCTTTCAGTTTCAGAAGAGGGTCTCACCTTCCAAAGAACCCTCGAAGAACCCTTCACAGTTCTCTGTTTGTAGCAGAGGGTTTCAGAGAGGGTTCTTTTAGGAAAGAAAGAACAAAAATATCTCATCTCTTCACCAAGCAACAAGAAAAAAAAACCTCTAGTTCTGTTTCCTAATTGTACTAATTGTACCTTAATGGTTCTTCTAACAGTTTGTAGCTTGTAAGCCAAACAGGTTCCTGGTTATTGTAACTATTATAAGACAAGACACTCTATTACAGCTATTACTGTATGAAGCACTCTACCTTAGTTATTATAATAATCCTGTATTATAATCTATTGTATATCGTACTGATGATAGAGACAAACATGACACAAGATGTTTTATTGAACCCTTTAAAAAGGATTATAGATGTTAAAGTTTAGGTTGAAATGTTCAGATATGCTTCATCACTGCACCACTTTATCCTCCTGTCACAGTACAGACAGGATCAAGATCCATATACACTACTGCTCAAAAGTGCGGAATCACTCAGAAAAATTCACATTTTCAATGAAAAGTCAAACTTTTATTCATCAGTTAAGTTCCAATCTGAATAGAAAATATAGTCAAGACATTGACAAGGTTAGAAACAATGATTTCTAATTGAAATAACAATTTGGTGCTTCAAATGCTTTCATCCGAGAATCCTCATTTACAGCAGTTTCAGCTGAGCAGATGTTTAGCATTCTGTCAATCTGCTGAGGTTTCGCTCCATGCTTCCTGAAGCTCCTCCCACAAGTTAGACTGGTTTGATGGCCACTTTTTTCGTACCGTCTGGTCGAGCAGCTCCCACAGCAGCTCCCACAGCAGCTCCCACAGCAGCTCCCACAGCAGCTCCCACAGCAGCTCCCACAGCAGCTCAGTAGGATTCAGTGACTGCACTGTCCAGTCCATTACAGGCAGAATTCCAGTCTGGATCCAGTCGAGCTCCGTCCACGGGGTGTGGCATGACACTGCAAAATGGAGTGATAGTCTTATATTATCTAAAGCTATTTAAAGGCTATTTATTTAAATCTGTCCATAACACTTTTTCCAGTCATCCTCTGTCCACTGATTATTGGCGAGTCACAGATTCGTCTTTTTGAAGCTCTGTGTAGAAGGCCAGCATCCCGGCGTCGCCTCTTCACTGCTGAAGATGAGCCTGGTGTTTTGTGGGTAATATTTAATAAAGCTGCTAGCTGAGGACCGCTGAGACGTATTTATCCTCCTGCACAGCTGTGTACAGAGCAAAAACAAAGCAATTTCTGACTGATTCCATACTTTCACTGGTGGTGTGTGACAAACATCCCTCTCTGATCTGATGTTAATTCTCGTCTCTCCGTGCAGGAATTCCAGAAGGAATTCCCAGACATCCCAATCGGTTACTCGGGACACGAGGTAGGCATCAGTGTGTCTGTGGCTGCCGTAGCTCTGGGGGCGAAGGTCCTGGAACGGCACGTGACCTTGGACAAAAGCTGGAAGGGCAGCGACCATGCGGCGTCACTGGAGCCGACCGAGCTGGAGGCGCTGGTACGAGAGATTCGGATGTTGGAGGTGGCTCTGGGATCTCCGGTGAAGCAGATGCTGCCCTGTGAATCCTCCTGCCACAGCAAGGTCAGACACTTTTAAACAAAAGTATACCACAGAGTACAGAGTACTAAATTTACACTACTAATTGCACATCTCTCTCTTTCTCCACTGGTGGCAAAGTTTTGCATGACATTTCCATGTCTCATTAGATGTCCTCGTGTAGCATTTGAGTTTACAGTAAACAGCTCGCCCTCTTTCCATCTCTGCACAGCCGGTCAGGAAACCATGCTCTCGACATGTGCTGCACAGCAGAAGGCACCCAGAACTCCAGCCCGAGTTCTCTGCACTTCTTTACAGTTCCACACTCACTCGTTCAGCTGATCTGCTTTCACAGTATCGTTATGAAAGATGTTCACATGTTCATGCAGGTCCAGCAGTTTCTACCACTCAACCCTGCTTTGCCGATCCAGAGCAAAATTTGCATCCCACATGTTTGTTGAATGAAAAAATATCCAAATGTTTATAAGTAGAAACTCTTGTTTTGTCTGATTTCAGTTGGGAAAGTCGGTGGTGGCAAAGAAGGCGGTGAAGAAAGGCACAGAATTAACCCTCGACATGCTGGGAGTGAAAGTGGCAGAACCGCAAGGCATCCCACCGCAAAATATCTTCAAACTGGTGGGCAAGAAAATCGCAGTGGACGTGGAGGAAGACGACACCATCACAAACGACATGATCAACTACTGAACGTTTCATTTGCACACAGCTGTGTTCTGTTTGATGGAGTTTGACGATGGAGAACTGTGGGATTTGAAAAACATTTTATTTTTAAATATCTGGAAAATATTTAAGGGTTTATAAGGGAATGTATATATGAAGGCGCCTCGAGAAGATCACATGTTTTTTTACTGAGTTGGAATTTAAGGATTCTGATTCTGATTGTTCTTCAGTGGTGGGCGAAGTTACTTTACTACTTAAACACGACACACAGGCGCTTTTATTGTTTCAGTGACTGTTGAACAGATTTTAATATATTGAAAATATATTACAGTAGAATTTCATGTACTTTGGAGAATCAAATCAAATCAAATAAACAAAATCTTCACATAAAAATGCTTTTATCTTCATACATGCAAACAGGATGTACAGTGCTGTGCAAAAGTATTCACTGAGAACACTCAACACAGCCTCAACACAGATTCAACACAGCCTCAACACAGCCTCAACACAGATTCAACACAGATTCAACACAGCCTCAACACAGCCTCAACACAGCTTCAACACAGCACACAGCCTCAACACAGCACACAGCCTCAACACAGCACACAGCCTCAACAC
>CM041001.1:230074-239155 GCA_022985145.1 Pangasius djambal | reverse complement strand
GAGCTTCATTATGCAGGTCAGACGCATGAACATTAACATTAAAGCTCCTGATCAGGAGCGAAGGTGAGGATGACTTTTTATTATTGACATTATTACATATTTATATATATTTATATGCAGTGGCTACAGTGCAGAGAGATAAACAGGTCTAAAAGAGGATTTACATCCTTTCCCACTTTACCCAAAGCCCATTCATTAATGCTATTAGGAACTCACTTCCGGCTTCAGCCATGACGTGTTTCCCCTCTCTCTGTCTCCACCTAGTGGTTGCTGTGTGCGTGACTGCGAGGTTTTCACTTCCTCCGAGCGTTAGACTGAAGTCCAGCTCCGTGTCACAGCTCCACTCATCTGTCCAGGGTCCTGACTAGTCTGAGGTTCTGTTTATGACGGAACTGTGATAGAAAGTTAAAGTAAAAGTTAAATAATAAAAGCGTTAATATGTCTATTTGTGCTTCAGTGTGCAGTAATAGCGCCACGAAAACTCCGCCCACTATGTCAATCACTTGTTTAACACAGGATTGCGCTGATGGTGACTCACATGAAACAGAGAAAAGAGAGAGAGAGAGAGAGAGAGAGTGAGTGAGAGAGAGAGAGAGAGAGAGGTCATATTTACTTTACACAGGAGCTCAGAAGTAGTTAAAGTGCTTTGAGAAGGTAAGGTTTAAACTGGACAAGAAGGTGAAGAGGAAGATGAAGATGTTCCTCCGTAAGGTGTGTGTGGTGTGTGTGGTGGTGGGACTCGTGGGGACTCTGGTGATGACAGAAGAGCAGTTCTGTTCTGATGGACCCATAAACACATCATGTAAACAAAAAGCCCACAATCTTTACAAAGAGGACGTCGATTCAGGTATAAAAAGTTATTATTATTATTAGTATTGTTACTATTATGTTTATTATTGTTATTATTATTATTATTATTATTATTATTATTATTATTATTATTTAGTTTATTATGTTTATCTCGCTTTAAAGGTTTTGGTCACCAGAGCTGTGCTCTTTATAATACAGGAAATATTTGGATGTAGAAACGGTAGAAACGCCCTTAATGTCTCAACTTCCTTTCTTTCTGTTCAGTGTGAAAACCTTAAACACAGGAGGAGAGAGAGAGAGAGAGATTTCTCTCTATATAACTGCATGCGAGTCTGCACGTAGGCTATTTGAGGTCAGAGGTCACTGATAGGTGTCTCTCTCTCTCTCTCTCTCTCTCTGCCTACCCCCCCCCCCCCCCGCCCCCGTTTCAGTTTTCATGTGCTTTATTGGCGTGACAAATATTTGTAAATTTGTAATTATACTGCCAAAGCAAGTATAAAGGAAAGGTGGAGTAAATACCGGAGAAATAAAATAAAAACACAAAATAAAATAAAATATTAATAGATTAAAATAAACAAAAAATAGTGCAAACGATGTACATAAATTAAGGACAATATAAAGGCACTATATACAGGATAATTGAAAAAGGAAGGATAAAATGAGTAAAATTACAGAATAAAAGTGAATTTACTAATAAAAGTAAGAAAAAATCTAAAACAGTAATAACAAAGAAGAGCGATTTTAACTCTCTCTCTCTCTCTCTCTCTCTCTCTCTCTCTCTCTCTCTCTCTGAACAGAACTTCTCATGTTTATGTTTAAAGTGCTGCAGATTATAAACTACTATTAATTCAGGATTTGGTTTCAGGATGGTTCTGTCTCTTTGATGGTTCCTCACATCACGAGCTCGTCACTGAAATAATCAGAAAATGAAATTCCACCTTGTCTTTATTTTATTTACGAGTCTGTCGTGATCTCATGTGTCAGGGTTCTGAAATGATTATTAAAGATAATACATAAATACACCTATATAAACTAGTGTAAATAAAACAGTTATTCAGGATGTTTACAAAATTCCGCACAGGTTTTTTTAGTAGTCCATTTAAAAACGATCAAACAGTGACATCTACCGGCAGCATCACGTCACTGCAGCGTCTTATAACGTGTAAACTCGATTTTAAACTCTGATACCAGATTTAATCCGATATAAAACGATTTAAAAGATTTGAAGTGCTGCTTACATGACCATTTGAATAATTTCATATCTGACCAAATTAAATATATATGTCATAACTCCGCCCCCTTTTTACAATCACGTTTCCACATGAGCCAGTGGTCATGAAAAGGGTTTACTCACAGCCTGATTGCAACATAACTCTGTGTGTGTGTGTGTGTGTATGTGTGTGTGTGTGTGTGTGTGTGTGTGTGTGTGTAGTGAGTTATGAGCAATTAAAGCAGATGTTAACAGCTGGAAATCTGCAGCTGTTCGATGTTCGTGAACCAGACGAGTTTAAGGAAGGAGCCATTCCAGGAGCAACTAATATTCCATGTGAGACGCACACACACACACACATTCTAAACACAAGTTATAACCAAAAAATAAAGAAAGAAATGCACATATAATTGTGTGTGTGTGTGTGTGTGTGTGTGTGTGTATAGTGTCTGAAGTCCAGCAGGCGTTCACACTGACTCCAGAACAGTTCGCACAGCTTTACGGCGTCCTGTTGCCTGAGAAAGACTCCTCAGACGTGATGCTGTACTGCCAGAGGGGGCGCCGCAGTCTCACTGCACTACACACTGTACACAAACTGGGCTACAGCAGGTACTGACCTCTAATGACCTCACGCCACACTAAACACATAGCAGGTACATGCTGAGACACCGCACTTATAACACTATAATAATCCATGATGCAGTGCTGTGATGAAGCGGAGTTACTGTTACCACACCAAAGTGGATTATTTTCCTAGAACAGCATGTTTTTTTCCTCCTACACTACAGCAATTTGCCAAGAATTACGATGTTTTAATGGTTTATAGTTAGATTTAATGTTGTGGAACGTTGGTGAAAGGAGTCAGTTCCTGTTGTCACTTACGTTATAGCAGCTGTAAACAGTCGCTCCCTCACCAGCCGCTCTTTACTCTTCCTCTTGAAGTTAATAAGACAAAAAAAACGCAGCTTGTTCCGCATGTTACTGAGAAACCGCAAAGAAGCGTAAACTCCTCTGTCCTGAAGACGTCGGAAAACTTAAAGTTACAGCTTCACCTCTGACTGTTACAAAGCGCTGACACTGGAGACTCCTTCCATCAATGTTACATAATATAAATAATATCTCCTTCCAAAAATCCTCACAATATCAACGATTACACACGTTTTTTAATCCGTTTATGTGGAGCGTCCGCTGTACCCGTCCCTGTGAATGAGCTGTTACCATAGGAACGATAACGTATTAGAATGAGTGTATTAATATAAACCTGAGCTGCTGTTGTAGAAAATTAATCAGCACCTTCTGACCAATCAGAATCCAGAATAAATAGTGCTGCAGTATATTGACTCCAAATGTAGTCAGAAGAATTATTGTAAATGTGAAAGTTAGAATTTATACATAAACATAAAAATTGGCTGAAATGTTGTCTGGAAATTGTTATTTTGCTGCCTCCATTTATTGCACTGCTAAATCCTTATGTATATATCCTGCTCTCTCTCACTCTCTCTCTCTCTCTCTCTCTCTCTCTCTCAGAGCATGTCATTATGTTGGAGGTTATAGCGAGTGGCTCGAACGTGAAGCCCAGTGAAACCTGCAGTGTGTTCTGTTCAGTTTCATACAGCACAGCAAAACACACATTTCAGCAGGACCTGATCCCAGACCTGTGTGTGTGTGTGTGTGTGTGTGTGTGTATCTGTGTTCATTCAGGTTACAGAGGAGGTTCAGTTCAAGGAGGAGGTTCAAGAAAGAAAGAAAGAAAGAAAGAAAGAAAGAAGTAACAGTCTGGAGTTTTCTGCAGAGGTCACGGTTATCTGTGTTTTGTTTTTTTTTGTACAATGTGAAATATTGGCCATTATTATTCTCAGGTGTGTTGTAATAAATGTTTATTAAGTGGGAATGCATTATTTCTCATGGTGCTGCATTACTTGTGTCCTGAAGACACAGAGATGGATATAATTGTAAGGTTTCCTAATTTCTTCTTTTTGTTTCTGAATCTAAATATCTTTGCAAGTTGCTGTAGCATCGTGTTTGTGATATTGGCTATTAAAGTCCACAGTTTGACTCCGCCGTGTTTCCTCAGAACTCAGAGAAATGAGACAGATTAAACAGTAAATATCTCTTTAATGACAAAAACACAACAACATTTACACAAAACTACAACACAGCTAAATTATTTACACAACTAAACCTGGGTTTAAAGAATAGAAAGGTGCTCTACGGCTCTGAGTCTTTTATGTTCAGGTACATATCATCATCATCATCATCATCATCCTCGTGATCACGTCTGGGTGTGTGTGATGGTGTGTGTGACGGTGTGTGTGAGTCTTTCAGTAGGAGTGAGGGCTGTTTGGGTGAGAGGGAGGTGTGGGTCACCGTCACATGCACCGGGTTTTGCAATTTTCTTCTCCCCTATAAAAAAGGAGAAACAGAACCACACATGTGTGTAAACATACAACATCTTACTGTTTACTTAAAAAAAAAACTTACACTCATCCAGTTTACACTTTTACAGAAGATTAAAAAAAACGGAACACAAAAAACGTTTCCCTTCTCCTGCATTCACACTAGAAATCGGTTCTTCTAATTAAGCAGGACTTTAGGGTTCTTCAGTTGTACTGCTGGGAGAACCCTTACAGCTTCTCTACCACGAAGTGTTTTCCTATTAGAAAGAGTTCTGGGTAGAATCCATTTTTGGAAGAACAGTTAATTATCCACTGTACCCTTGAAGAACCCTTGAAGAACCCTTTTTTTCTAAGAGTGTGTATTAACAGGGAAGTGTGCAGTACCCCAAATTATTGCTCATTATATTCTTCTCAGTGCCTAGAACCTGTCAGGAGTTTAACATTTAACTTCTTGGTACTAGATGCTCTCTTGGAAAGAAAGGTTCTTTAAGGGTTCATTAAATAAGTAAGGGTTCTTAGCCTCCTAAAGGGGCTTGACTTGGAACCCTTTCTGACAAGAGGAACACTCAGTTGTAGGTTTCTACAAAGAACATAGATCCTTCAAGCGTTCCACAAGAAGCACAATTGGAAGAGGAATGGTTCTAGATTGAAGCTGTTTTTCTTGAGATGGATCCTCAGAGTTTAAGCAGATAATATTATTCAGGATTAATATTATTACTACACCTGTAGAAAATTTAGAACATTTAATGGGTCTTTGGCTGTGCCTCTGGGGGAACTCTTAAAAATATGTAGAACGTTCTTCTTTTCTACAAGAAGTAGAACCCTTTTTGAAAGATAAGAACCATTAATTATCCAATGAACTCTTAAAGAACCCCTGAAGAACCTTTTTGCTTATTATCTTCTTCTTAATTCCTAGAACCTGTCAGGGGTTAAACATTTAGCTATCTTAGTACTTAACACTCTCAGAAAAAAAAGGGTTCTTCAGAGGTTCCTTTTCAGGGTTTACTGAATAATTAAGGGATCTTAGCTTCCAAAAACCACGGAACTCTTTCTGATAGGAAATGACACAAAGTCCACCTCATGAAATTTGAACACGTGTATTAGTTTAGAATTTTGTGGATTTTAAATAGAATTAATTAGTCAAAAAGTATTTTCAGTTTGGTGTGTGATGGCAACAAGCTTCTGTTACAGAGGTAAGATAAAATGTGAGGTAAATGTTTTTAAAAATTGTGTACATTTGTATTTTATCTTTCATTAAGATGATTAGAAGCATTTTTACCTTACTACAAACCACGGTGATGATAGCGGTCAAAATAACAAACCCAAGGACACCACAAGTGATGTACACTATCATCATCACAGGCAGACCTGAGGAGAATAAAAACACTCATCATTCACCTGGACTTCATTCTGTTGAATCAGGACATTTCTGTGAATGAAGTCTGTGGAAAACAGTCAGTTCTTCTTTACTCTTTATTTATTAGCGCCCGAAAACACACCTACTAGTTAGCTAGCTCACATTCTAGAAATATCTGGATAGAGAAATCATTAACTACTTCAATAAAACAAAAAACATGCTAATAAAATCCCTTCTGGCTAGCATTCACGCAGTCCTGCTAATCAGGACTAGCTTCTGTTTGCTAATCTGTTTCCTGAAAAAGAAAACTGATAGGTGCTTTCAGACTGTTATTATTATTATTATTACTTACAAATAAACAACAAATACTAAATATGAATCAGTAAGAGAACAGAATTAGCTAAGCATCTAGCTGTAAATGTTTATCCAAAAAGCTAGCTAGCTAATTCATGCTGAGGCGGATTAAGTCTAAATGGATTCAATTCGTTTTCCCCATTAATCTTCAAAAATACTCTTTAAAATGTTGTAAATGTATTAGAATTCTGATTAAAGCTCTCAGAGATATCTCGTTAGATAAGTTTTCAGACTCTTGGCAAATCAGGTGCATTTTCTCTCATCATCACTGAGAAGTTGAACTTCAGTAAACTAATAAACGCCGAAATGCTGAATTTATGCTCTGAATCCGCAGAGTTAAAGAGCATGGTGCTGGGAATATCGTCCTCAGTGGTTTTGTTTAACACCTAAAGGGTTCTTTGTTTAGTTCTTCTTTAAATGTTCTCTGTAGAACCTAAATAAAACGTTCAGGAAACTTTCCTAATAGAGCCGTTTTAAAAGCATGACCCACACTGAGAGACCAGCAGGTGGCGCCAGAGGGCTGTTATTGTCCCTGCTTTAGCGTCCAGGCTGCTTTTAATTCGGTCTCATGTTGAGTTCTGCTGAAGAACCGACCGAGACAATATTAGGAATTATACAAATAAAATCTAAATCTATAGTAAAGTTTGTATTTTTCCTTTATTAGCTTTTTTTATAGACTATTTATACAGCATACCATTAATGTTAAATACAAAAATAAATTCTCTGCACAGAGATCATGTAAAGCAAAACAGTAAAAACCCTCATAGAATCTGTAATGGTTTTAATGGTTATAATGGGAATTGTACTGGTTTTAATGGTTAATAATGAATATTGTACTGGTTTTAATGGAAACTCTAATGGTCCCTGTGCGTCTCTACTGGTAATTTGTTATGTCTAATGGATACCATGGCATTGGTAATGGTTTTAATGGTTAGCTGATGGTTTTAATGGTATTTGTAATGGAGACCATTAGAATTTCTGGGATGGTTTCTATTGTTTTTTTTTTTTTATTTCAGCATGGAAAGAAACGGGAGTTTGTGTTTTTATTGTATTTTATTTTAGTACTATATAATATAATTTTTGACCTTTTACCTCTCACAGCTTATTTTCTGTGACTGAATAAAAAAGAGGAACTTTCATAAATCACTTCTTCTCTTAAATATTAGAAAACAGTGAACTTCCCTTTATCCTCCCATCCAGAGTTAGTGTTTATTGTGTTCTGTGTTTAAGTTCCTATTTTTGTGTGTATTTTGTTTCTCTGGTTCTGACTTTAAACACTGGATTTAAAATGTAACGTCAGTAGAAAAGGAGGTGTGAAGTTGATTAATCTGTCAGTTGTGTTGTCACAGAAACGCTGTTCATCAGCGGATTCGACTCTCGAAAAGGTGAATCAGATTCATTCTTACTGAATTAAACATGGACAGTTTCGACTCGTTTGATTCTGCAGTGTTAATCTGCACAGATTCACACCCACACCGTCCCTCGGTCTGCATGATAACCTGCCGTAAGGATGAGGAGGGACTTTTATTTGTGCTTTGCATTTAAATCTGCTCTAATGGCTGATAATCCTGTATCTATAATCCTTTCCATTTTCACACTCTGCATTTAGACATAACTGTGAAACGTCCAGTTAAAGAACCGAAGTGTCATCACCTTGTTTTACGCTGTATTTTCCCAAATTTCTAACACTTCTGATGTTACATGAGAGTTTAGTTCACATTTATTTGGACCTGAGATGACATTTTGCATCGTGTGACTTTGGGGACAAATAGATTTGTGTTGTCTTTAACAGTCAATCATGGCAACATCGTGGGGGGAAAATATCATTAAAATTATAAACATGACCAAAAAATGTATGATTTGTTTGGTTTTTATTTTTTGTAAACCTTGTTACTGTAAAGCACTTTAAAGCCCTCAGCCTGAGATGAGCGGATCACATCTCTTCATAAGGAAAGTCACGAAAAGTTGTGTAAGTTCACATTAAAGCGTCTGTAGGGACCGTGTGCGATATTCTGAATCATGGGGTTATTATTACCTGCAGGCGGACCTCTGGGTTTGTCCACTTCCTCATTCTTCTCCTCGTCTTTCAGAAGGAGGACTCGTCCTACCAGACTCCCTTTAGGGAACGTGGTCGCTTTGCAGCAATATTCTCCAAAATCTCGGTCCTGCACCTGGGTGATGGTGAGATTGTGGTACTCTGAGATTGAGACGTGGCCGATGTAGGGCTCCTTGATGTGAGAGCCCTGTCCCGGATTAAGCACAGCGATGAAGGACGAGTCGTTACAGCGACTCCACTCAAACAGAGTCACATGGAGCTCGTCTTTAACTTTACAGTAGAGAGACGCAGACTGACCGAGACGAGCTCGCACACGCTCAGACATGATGATGTCATCACTGGCTAGACAACCTGAGAGACAGGGACAGAGAGAGAGAGAGAGAGAGAGAGAAAGAAAGAGAGAGGGAAACAGACAGACAGACAGACAGACAGAAAAAGAGATAAAGAGACATACAGACAGAGGCAGAGAGAAAGGTAGAGAGTGATGAAAGAGAAAGACAAAAAGAGACAGACAGAGAGAGAGGGAAAGAGATAAAGACACATACAGACAGACAGAAAGAAACAGAGAGAGAGAGAGAGAGGGAAAGAGATAAAGACACAGACAGACAGAAAGAAACAGAGAGAGAGAGAGAGAGACAGACAGAGAGAGAGGGAAAGAGATAAAGACACATACAGACAGAAAGAAACAGAGAGAGAGAGAGAGAGAGACAGACAGAGAGAGAGGGAAAGAGATAAAGACACATACAGACAGAAAGAAGCAGAGAAACAGAGAGAGAGAGAGAGAGAGAGAGAGGGAAAGAGATAAAGACACATACAGACAGAAAGAAGCAGAGGAACAGAGAAACAGAGAGAGAGAGAGAGAGAGAGAGAGAGAGAGAGAGAGAGATGCTAACGCAGC
>CM041001.1:222574-225074 GCA_022985145.1 Pangasius djambal | reverse complement strand
AATAATAATAATAATAATAATAATAATAATAATAATAGTATTTTATTTATAAGTGCCTTTCAGGGTACAGATATATCACAGATCATAAAAAGGAGATGATAATAATAATAATAATAATAATAATAATAATACTAAAACGTAAATGAAGGAAGATGAAGTGAAAGCAGAATAAACGGAAGAATGCATGTTTATGTAACGATGAGAACTAACAGTTAAGAAAACCAAACAGAGACAGACGCAAACTCCAGCCGAACGTTTAGCGCTGTGTATGACGTTAGAACGCAGAATTTAACGCGAGATGAGAATAAAGACAGATTTGTATAAATGTTACATGTAGGATGCGGGTGTAATATTGCGCTGTGGTTATATTGCTTTATATTAGAATTCAAATATGGCTTGTGATAGATGTTAAAAACAATTTTACATCTGATCATTCCTGCTGTTTTTGTCTTTGGTCTTATCCAGACTTGAGAAGAAAAAGTTCGTAAAGTTTGAGAGTAAAAATTCACCTGAGTGCATAACAAGATCATTAGTGTGTGTGTGTGTGTGTGTGTGTGTGTGTGTGTGTGCGTGTGTGCGTGTGCGTGTGTGTGTGTGTGCTAATACCCTAAAATGTCATCCATGTTTATAAATATCCACATTTTATCCTGAGCCTTATTTAAACACTCGAGTGACATCACTGCAGGTTTCAGCAGCACAGTTTACCCAGAATGCACTGCTGCAGTTGGACAGCTTCCTGTACGAAGGTGTACATAAGTATAAACGGCACACGTGGGTCATACGGTGTGTGTGTGAGAGTGTGAGGCTCCGTGGTGTGTGTTCATGGTGAGGAACTCCATCCAGTTGTGCACGAAGCCGCGCGTGTACGTGCCCGTTTCCACGACGACGCCACAGAAGCGAGAGCGAGCGGTTCTGTTGCGTAAAGCGATGTGGACTTCACGCTCCGTCACGTTACAGCTCACGTTAACCAGCTGCAGGACAAGAAGGTAACACAGCGCACCTGTGACTATACAGCTGTACCACACACAGGTGAAACACAGCGCCGTGCTGCACACACACACACATACACACACGCAAAAACACACACACACACGCACGCACGCACACGCAAACACACACACACACACAAACACATAGAGAAAAGGGAGATAAAAATCACACTTTATACAACTCTTGATTTAGTACGAGCTTATATATATAGCTCCGCCCCAAATCAGTTCTGTGTGTGTGTGTGTGTGTGTGTGTGTGTGTGTGTGTGTGTGTGTGTGTGTGTGTGTGTACCTGTACTGGTTGTACACTCCTGGGCAGTAGAGTGGAGCGATGAACACACTCTGGCGTGGACACACACTCCTCAGCACCATGCTGATCCCGTACAGTGATGTCATCAGGAAGAGGAGGAGCGTCAACAGGAAGTGCTTATGATTGGCCTGTCCTATACAGCAGTTAATCCTAACACACACATACACAGTTCGGATGATTACACAACATCTCTGTGTATGTGTGTGTGTGTGTGTGTGTGTAACAGATTGTCCTGGTGTGTGCTCCATGATGAAGTCTGAACTCCTGTGGAACACACACATGTCTCACCAACCTGCTCTGTTCAGATGTCTGCTGGGAATCATTGTGTGTGTGTGTGTGTGTGTGAAAGAGAGAGAGAGAGAGAGAGAGAGAGAGAGAGAGAGAGACACCCACCAGACACAGTGATGGTCCATGCGTAACACACACTCTCCACAGATCCTGCAGTGTCCCGCCCTCTCTGGACGCACCAATCGGCATACAGGACACCACTTCTTACCACCTGGACTCTCTGACTGGCTGACTCCATTACAGTAGGCGGGGCCTTTATGTGAGATGGGACAGGTGGGATCAGCTCGGATGAATCCGGGACCACGTTTTGTGCGTGTGAGAGAGACGAGTGTCATTATCAGGCCCGTCGTCACGGTAACCACCTGCCGATTATCCACATTCCCCCGGGGCAGGATCTCGGTGATGAACAGGAAGTACATGTAGGCGAGGGAGAAGAGGGCAAGCGTGAGGAAGAACAGCGTGCGTGTCTTTTTGCGGTGGGTGACGTAGTAATACCAAAGTACCAGGACAGGAAGTGCCGTCAGGACCACGATTCCCAGCATGCAGTGCAGCGCCGCCACACGCAGCAAAACAGGAAGTAGAACCATGGGAGGAAGGACGGAGAGGTCCACATGGAAAGGAAGGAAGCGAGAGAGAGGAGACGGCTTCTCCCAATCCGTACAGAGAAGTCTGAGAGACGGAGAGAGGGAAGCGTTCATTAAAAAGTCAGGATCAAAAAGAAGTAGAAAAGAGCAATCCCCTGCAGTAACATTTGACCTCTGACCTTTCACACACATCGTCCACTTCCTCACAGTCACAGCAGCAAAATGGATCATCCGGCTCCGGAGGTTTAAAACGTTCACGCTTCATGTTTATCACACCGAACTACAGAGAGAGAGAGAGAGAGAGAGAGAGAGAGAGAGAGAGAGAGAGA
>CM041001.1:211926-213617 GCA_022985145.1 Pangasius djambal | reverse complement strand
ACGGGTGTGTTTTCGCTCCCCCTGCTGTCACACGGGTGTGTTTACGCTCCCCCTGCTGTCACACGGGTGTGTTTACGCTCCCCCTGCTGTCACACAGGTGTGTTTACGCTCCCCCTGCTGTCACACAGGTGTACTTACGCTCCGACGATGCTCACGCTGCCCTCTCTCTCAGGGTTTCCTAGACATTTCACGCGACCGGCTCGCTCATAAAATGACGCTAAACGTGCACCGAGGTACGCAGGATACCCGCTGTCTGTTACACAATAAACACAATACCATTAAGTGTGTGTGTGTAACTGAAAACCTTCACTGGTCGAGCCCCACTTACCAGCCGGCATTTCAGCCAATCGGCCGGAGATTTCTCTGAGAGCCTCCGCCCATCGGGAGGTGGAGTCAGCCATCATGCTCACATTGTAGCCCATGTCTCTGAAATACTCGGACAGAGTGATGCCTACACACACACACACACACACACACACACACACACACACATAGAGAAGGAACATGATGATGTCATCAAAAGAGCACCAGCCAATCACACACATTTGTCCCAAATCACCATAAACAGCATAGCTACCATAGCTGATGTACTCTTTAGTGTGCAGTTTGGGACACAGCCGGAATGCAGTTGTCATGGAAACTGGGCTGTTGTGAAAGTTCAGAGCTAAGCTAGCTGACACTGTGAGTAAAACAGAATGTAGTAATGTGGTTCTGGGACACAGCCGCAGACAGCAGGTGGTTGTTAGCCGTGTAGCAGCTAATTGCTTAGCTAGATGGCTAACAGTGTGTATGAGTGATGTTAGTTCTAGTGTGTGTGTGTGTGTGGATCAGTGTACCAGTGTAAATAGACGCCTCTCGTGCTGCCACTGGCATGTTAGACGTGTTCGCCACCAACGCCGTCCTCTTCATAATGCTCTCCACCTTCCCATCCACCTCCATCGTCAACTACCACACAACAATTCTGTTACACCCAACCGCATCGTTAAAATTCTACACATACTAACACACACACTCACACAAACGCACACACTCTCACACAAACGCACACACTCTCACAAACGCACACACTCTCACAAACGCACACACACTCACACAAACACACACTTTCACACAAACGCACACAATCTCACACAAAAGCACACACTAACACACACACACACACTAACACACACACACACACACACACACACACTCACACACACACACACACACACCTCAGGGAAATCCCTCAGCACTTCAGACATCTCGTTGCCGCGCTCTCCACAGCCCACATAGACGATGACGTCACTGTTGGAGTATTTGGACAGAGACTGAGAGATGACCGTCTTCCCACAACCAAACGCTCCGGGGATCGCCGTGGTGCCACCCTGTACAGACCTACACACACACACACACACAGTATGCAATTCACAAAGATATAATGGATATGTTGCTGAGTGTGTGTGTGTGTGTGTGTGTGTGTGTGTGTGTGTGTGTGTGTTTTACGGGAACAGTGCGTCCAGGACTCTCTGGCCCGTTAGTAACGGATGATTGGCAGGGAGTTTCTCAGTAACGGGTCGAACCTGACGCACGGGCCACACCTGCACCATGCTGAACTTCTCCTTCACACCCTCAAACTCCAACTCTAACACCACGTCCTACACACACACACACACACACACACACACTGAGTGAATGTTGGACAATTTAAA
>CM041001.1:189426-206926 GCA_022985145.1 Pangasius djambal | reverse complement strand
GGACCCAGTTACGCCCCCCCGCAGCCCTGGGGTCACCCCGATCTCCACCTCATGCAGCCGCACCACGCCATCCCCATCCAGGCCAGGTGAGGGCGCTGTGTGATCATTTCCTATCACTGCTACCTGAAGAATAATTAATAATAATAATTAATAATAATAATAATACACAGTGTGTGTGTTTTTCTTTCCCAGGTTGGGGAACATCCATGACCTGGACCTGGGTCCTCCTCCTCCCGTGATGAAGACCTTCAAAGAGTTCCTGCTGTCTCTGGACGACTCGGTGGACGAGACGGAGTCGGTCAAACGCTACAACGAGTACAAAATCGACTTCAGACGGCAGCAGATGCAGGAGTTCTTCCTCGCTCACAAAGGAGAAGAGTGGTACGGCCCGGAGTCGCTGACTCCTGCGTCTGTTACAGTGGAGTGTTTAGTAATGCATGGGGAGGAACACGAGTGGATGGAATGGTGCAGGAGGAATAGCTGCTCTGTGTTAATGCTTCAGCTTTAAACGCGTCTGTACTGCACTTAGAGTTACGCCCTGCTGGGACGCTGTTAGTTCTCCGGACAGGACGAGATCCTAGACGTTACAGCCGCAGTGAGACCGGCTCCGCCCCGACTCCGCCCCGGCTCTGCTCTAAAACACGCGCTTTTTAAAATTTATTTCCAATAAGTTTCCACTTTTCTTTAAAGATCTTCGTTGTAAAAGTGGTTTTTATTCTCGACGCGACGCTGTTCGTCTTCCAGCAGGGAGTTACTGCCTCCGCCCCGCGTGTTCATTTCTCTCAGCAGTTTAACCACCGTTACACCTTATTGACTAAATAACGCGTACTTTTTATCCATTTAAAACTACATGTAAAGCTCTGGTAGAGCAGATATAAACACTCGTTCCCTCACCAGCTTCTTTTTTTCTCTCTCTTCAAGTTAATAAGACAAAAAAATCGCAGCATGTTACCGAGAAACTGCAAAAAGAAGCGTAAACTCCTCTGTGCTGAAGATGTCGGAAAAGTTAAAGTTACAGCTTCGCCTCTGACGCTGGAGACTCCTTCCTTAAATGTTAAACAAACACACAATTTAATGCCGTACGCGTCCCTGTGAATGAGCCGTTACTATGGAAACGATAACGTACCAGAGCGAGTGCATTGATATAAACCTGCGCTACTGTCAGAGCTGCTGCTATAGAAAACTAATCAGCACCTCCTGACCAATCAGGGCGCAGCACCCAGCAGCAGGGTGGCGTAAAGTTCTCGGTATAAACGGCGAGAAACTAACGGCGTCCCAGCAGGGCTCCAGTCTCATGATTGTTGTTTATTTTCCTGAACTTTTTCTCCACAGGATTGTTATTTTCTTTCCTTCAGCAGATATCATGCTTCGTTTTATTTTAGCTTTACTGTTCATGTCATTTTTTTTGTTTCTTTTATTATTTTTTTTTCTACAATTAACAAACCGAATTGCTTCTTCCCTTCTTCCACGGCAAGGTTGTTCAGAAGACGAGTGCGAGTCTGTGGGAACTCCGCAGGAGGCCGTGTGTTAGTGAGTCAGGGCTCGCGCTGCGCACAATGCAGCTGCTTTAGAAACCAAGTGTTCAGGGTTTTAGTCAGACAGTCCAACCAGCGCGCAAAAACAAACTCCCCGTCTTTTTCACCTCCCTTTTTTTTTGATATGCGGGAATTGAAATGGCAAGAGTGCAGAAACTGTGTGTGTTTTTACACACACACACACACACACCCCCCTGAGGAGGCCTCTCTGTCTATATGTGTGGTAATACTGCGAGTTAAACCTGCAGGTAAATTTATAGAAAAATGTTTGAGCCAAAAAAAAATGACAGATTTGATGAAAATGTTGTTTTTACTGTGTGTTAGTATTTCTCCCTGTAGCTGAGGTGAGTGGAACATTTTATTTCGCTTTTTATTTTATTCTATTGCACAGTTACTGAGTGAGGGGAGAGAATAGTGTGCACACACACAGGAGTGTAAACAGGAAGTGATGTAGCTACGATTCATTATTCAATGCTTTTTAAATGCATTAGACAGAACTGTTAATGTTTAAAGCGTACGACTTGCTGTTATTAACACACTGCACCTCTCTCGCTCTCTCTCTCTCTCTCTTTATTTCTTCATGTCTGCTCCGTCTCTCTCTCGATCTCCCCGTACACCCCTCTTCTCTCTCTCTCTCTCTCTCTCTCTCTCTCTCTCTAGGTTTCGCTCTAAGTATCACCCCGATGAGTCGGGGAAGAGGAAGGCCGACGCTCACGCCGCTCTGCAGAACCGTCTCAGCGTGTTTCAGTATTTAATGGAGAACGGCTGCTTCGATAACATCTCCATGGACATCGATCGCGCGCCGCAGATCCTAAAGATCCTCGACGCAGGTGAGAGAAGACTGTTCATGTCACACGAATACAGATTTCTTCTTCTGCAAAGTAAAATAGTCAGTATTAAAAACATTCATGTTCGTGTGTGTGGGTGTTTATGCAGTAATTAAATTCTCATTTGGTGTAAAACTCATTTTTAAATAATCATTTGCTCTCTGATCGATAAAGTACATGATTTTGGTCACGTGACCAGAAGTGAATCACAGACGTCTCACGGTTTGAACGTGCAGGCGCTGGATAGCGCGGAGGAGCCGTTATTTTACTGCTTCACAGGGAAGTTTCTGAAAACTGAATAGCGCATCGAATACCAACATAACGAGCTCGATTTTTTTTAAATTTCACATCGTGCTCTTTAAACACGTGCTCTACGCGTCCTCCAGTGACGTGCTGTAAGTTATTAACGAACCGGATCTGTTTTGTTTGTTCAGCGGTGATAAAGATGGAGGGAGGGACGGAGAATGATCTGCGCATCCTCGAGCAGCCGCTGGAGGACGAGGAGGAGAGAGAGAGACTGTCGTCTGGAGGACCGCCATCGGAAAACCAAAAACGTGACGAGAACAGAGGAGCGGAGAGCGAGCGCAAAGCGTCCGCCGAGAAGGACGACAAAGAGGTGCGTTACCTCCGTCACACACTCGTCCGACATCTCTCCTCTCCATCCCTCTCCTCTCCTCTCGCCATCCCTCGTTAATCACGAGTACACACACACACACACACACACACACACACCGATACTGTCAGTGACCTGACTGCAGTGCATTGTGGGATGCTGTAAGTGCGTTCAGTGTTTTCTGTTGCGCTTTTGTCATGACGTTCCCCAAACAGAGCGCTCAGAGTGACATCATACAGGTCTGTATCCCTGAGGCTTTCGGCCAATCAGAGCGCAGCATGCTGGTTTGAGAGGAAAATGCAGTAAACAAACAGTAACTGTGCCTCACAGATTTCTGAAAATAATCAGCAGAAGCTCAAAAGACGCATCTAAACTGTTTTTAATAGAAAAGGTAAAAGATGGGAGCGGAAGGCGCGCGGCGGTGATGTGTGGCAGAGACGTGCGGCTCGGTGAAGCTGGAGAAAAGCTGTACTGATATTAACCACATTTCTACCATGTTTTAAAAAACTAACAAACAAACAGGACTTGGTTTAATTGTAATCTCACATTCACAGAACAACATACCTGTTAATCCTGCAGCATGTGTGTAATGAGCTTTACAACAATTATATAATTATGTGTGTGTGTGTGTGTGTGTGTGTGTGTGTGTGTGTGTGTGTAGGGAGAGGTTGGAGATGTTGGAATGAAGGATGCAGATGCTGAAGCAGGAGGTGAAGGAGACAAACCTGATAAAGAAGCTTCAACTGAGGAGATTTCAGAGCCGAAGAAGGTGCGTGTGTGAGCGTGCGCGTGTGAGCGTGCGCGTGTGAGCGTGCGCGTGTGAGCGTGCGCGTGTGAGCGTGCGCGTGTGAGCGTGCGCGCGTGAGCGTGCGTGTGTGAGCGCGTGTGTTTGCTCACTTCTTTAAAGTCCTGTCTCTCTGTCTCTGTCTCTAGCTGAGTAAGAAGAGGAAGAGGAAGCACAGCGGCGACAGCGAGGACGAGGCGAGCGCCTCGGAGAGCGAGTCAGATTCCGACTCCGACTCGAACTCTCACTGCTCAGAGAAACCTGCGGAGGGAGAAGGAGAAGTGGAGGGAGAGGGGGATGGAGAGGGAGAAGGGGATGGAAGGAATGAAGAAGGAGAAGAGAAGGAGGAAGAAGAGGAAGAGGAGGGTGAAGGTCAGTGTGGGATTTGTGTTATCTACTGATCTGTCAGTAAGAAGAAAGAACACGCCGCTGAACCGTGTGTGTGTGTGTGTGTGTGTGTGTGTGTGTGTGTGTGTGTGTGTGTGTAGCTGATGTGAAGGGGCGAAAGGAAGAGAAGCAGAGCGAGAGAGAGAAAGAGAAGGAGGAGAAGAAAGTGAAGGATGATCAGCCTCCTAAACCTCGGCCGCTCCACATGACCTGCTCTCTGTTCATGAGGAGCATCGCACCCACCATATCGAAAGCTGAGATCGTCGCTGTCAGTGCACTAATTAGTTCATCCATTAATTAATCAATCAATTAAGTAATTAAGTAATCAAATGTGACATCTGTTAGTGCGTTTCTGTAGAGTTGTGAGATTAGTTATGGGGAGTCTTTATTTTGAGCAGAAACTGAAAACTGCACAAACATATAGTGATAACTCTGTGTGTGTGTGTGTGTGTCCTCAGCTGTGTCGTCGTTATCCTGGATTCATGCGTGTGTGTTTGTCTGAACCACAACCAGAGCGCAGGTGAGACACACTGACACACACGTGTGCTGATGCCTCGTGTCTCGCCTCATGAACGCAGACGTTTAAAGAAAAGAAAAAAGAATTATTATAACATTTACTGTTTTAAGTAAATGTTTAAATCGTGTGTGTGTGTGTGTGTGTTAGGTTTTTCAGGCGTTGCTGGGTGACCTTTGACCGAAGCGTCAACATCAAAGAGATCTGCTGGAACCTGCAGAACATCCGGGTGAGCGCTTACATCCTGCCTTTATAAAATAATTTACTTATCATTTATCTGTTCAGTATAAAGCACGAAGACGATTCCAAATTCACGGATTCTCTGAGAAGAACTGATATTTGTTTAATGTTTGCTGCTAATTATAACTTTAGAAAAGACAGTAGAAAATACTCCTTAAAAATAATTTACCCTCCTGATTATCACTATTTCTCTTTTTTTTTTTTATCTTTCTTTTATTTTCAGTTGCTTCCTTTTTGTTTCTCTATTTTCTGATATCCTGTTTTTTTTTTCTGTTTTGTTTTGTGTGTGTGTGTGTGTGTGTGTGTGTGTAGCTGCGTGACTGTGAGTTAGCTCCAGGAGTGAACCGGGATTTGGCGCGGCGTGTGAGGAACGTTAACGGAATCACGCAGCATAAACAGGTTCTCAGAAACGACATCAAACTGGCGGCTAAACTTATACACGCACTGGACGAGAGGGAGGGGCTGTGGGGCCACGGAGACACACACACCGCTGAGGTGAGACACACACACACACACACACACACACACACACACACCGCTGAGGTGAGCCACACACACACACACCGCTGAGGTGAGCCACACACACACACACCGCTGAGGTGAGCCACACACACACACACCGCTGAGGTGAGCCACACACACACACACCGCTGAGGTGAGACACACACACACACACACACACACACACCGCTGAGGTGAGACACACACGCACACCGCCGAGGTGAGACACACACACACAGTTATAGATTTAGGGGAACACTTTCTGTAATGTATGTTTTATGACGGACGTGTGTGTGTGTGTGTGTGTGTGTGTGTGTGTGTGTGCAGCTTCCAGCTCAGAACCCCATCCTAAAAAACATCACAGATTACCTCATCGAGGAAGTGAGCGCCGAGGAGGAGGAGCTACTGGGAAATGTGGGCGGGGTTGACTCTGAGGACGGGAATAAAGAAGGCAATCCCACTGAGATCACCGTGGAGAGAGACGAGAAGCTCGTGAAGGCAGGACACCGCACCTGCACCACCCTCACGCACCTGCACCACCCTCACGCACCTGCACCACCCTCATGCACCTGCACCACCCTCACGCACCAGCTAGCAGTGATACGCACCTGCGGCTGTAGCGCATGCGCAGCTCCGTGATCTAAACTGTAGTGTGTTACCCGGTCTGTGTAACAGAAATGAGCTTTAAACAGAAGCTCATTAAGAGTGTGTGTGTGTGTGTGTGTGTGCGCGCGTGCGTGCGTGCGTGTGTGTGTGTTCCAGGTGTTGGATCGTCTGCTGTTCTATCTGCGTATTGTTCACTCTATCGATTATTACAACATGTGTGAATACACGAGCGAGGACGAGATGCCCAACCGCTGCGGCATCATCCACGTCCGCGGCCCGATTCCTCCGAACCGCATCACACACCGAGAGGGTGAGATACCACACACACACACACACGTGTATAGTGCTGCATCATAATGAATGCGTCATAACGATGTTCAAACAGTTATCTCGTTCACTTCAGAAGATTTAATATAACAAACGCATACCTGTGTGTGTGTGTGTGTGTGTGTGTGTGTGTGTGTGTGTGTGTGTGTAGTGAGTGACTGGGAGAAGACGTTCGAGGAGAAACTCAGCCCCTTGTTCAGCGTGAAGGAAACCCTGTCTGAGGAGGAAGCCATAAAAATGGGCCGGAAAGATCCGGAGCAGGAGGTGGAGAAGTTTGTGTCTGCCAACACACAGGAGCTGGGGAAGGACAAGTGGCTGTGTCCCCTCAGCGGCAAGAAGTTCAAGGTGCAGTTTCCAGCTACGAGGCGGCAGATTTTCCTCACTTCACTTCCTGTATTATACACGGAGCTGACTATTTCTCCGTCTTTCTGCTCCTCAGGGTCCGGAGTTTGTGAGGAAGCACATCCTGAACAAACACGGGGATAAGATCGAGGAGGTGAAGAAGGAAGTGGAGTTCTTCAACAACTTCCTGATGGACGCTAAAAGACCCTCCATCCCCGAGTTAAAGCCTCTGCCCCCTCCAGGCCCCACTCCGGGTGAGCGCCCACACCGACACGGCGCCCATCTGACGTTAAGGAGCTAAAATCTTTTAAAAACTGATGATATTTAGAAGTTTATAAAGTTTATTCAGTCACAGCCGAAGCCATGGCCAATAAACACGACTGTAATGACGAGAAAAACAGACGAGGGGAATAAATGAGGCAAAAACCTGTCCTTTTTCTGAATATTTCTTAGACGGTGGCCTGAAAACACAGCGTTAATTACTGTACTTTATTAATGATTAACACCAACATCCCTACTGCTGTCAGCCAATCAGATCTCACCATCCTGCACTCTCTCTCTCTCTCTCTCTCTCTCTCTCTCTCTGTAGGTGTGATGTCTCCTGGTGGTCCTCCTTTCCATCCTCAGGGTCCTCAGGGCCTGCTGGGATTTGGGCAGCCCAGACCTCCAGTGATGGGCTACGGAGGTAGTCTGTGTGTGTGTGTGGGTGTGTGTGTGTGTGTGTGTGTGAGCTTTATGAGTGTATATGATTGTTTCCTTCTCTCTGTAGCAGGTCCTCCTTATCCTCCGAACCAGTATGGCGGAGGAGGAAGGGGGAATTACGACAGCTTCCGTGGTCAGGGTGGTTATCCCGGCAAACCCAGAAACAACCGGTACACGATTAACGATATTCACACACACACACACACACACACACAGTCCTTTTACAGTGTTAATAAATCATTCGGGACAGACAGACTCAAACTGAATTATCTAGATTATTTTACATTTTTTATGAATTATATCTCAGACCTTAATGTTTGTTTCCTCGTGGTTTTGCAGGATGATGCGCGGCGATCCTCGTAACATCATCGAGTACCGCGACCTGGACGCTCCCGAAGACGTGGACTTCTTTTAGACATCCTCTTTTTTTTTTATTTCCTCATTTTTACTGCCTCGCTTTTTTTTAATTTTGATGAATCTATTGCAGGTCCAAGCGCCTCCTTAGTGCCCTTCGCCGTAGTGTACGAGCGCGCGCTGTCACACCCACACTTTACCCTTAGCCCTTGTTTTGTTCTTCAATAAAAGCATACTGTGGATCACATCGGCTCGCTCTGCCTGCTTTATTTACTTATTTACTAGGAAGCCTGGTGAGCGTTCGTGCTCAGTAGCGCGCTAGAATAGCGCATGAGTGCTGTGATTTGAAACACAGCGCTAGTGTTGAAGTCCACAAATGCAGTGTGTCAGAGTGAAAAGACTAAAACAACACGTGCACTATTCGTTTAAAATGTGGCTTTTGTATGAATGTGACTCCTGCTAATATTTTCAAAACAAATATTACACAAAGTCCATCTTCAATATTTCTAATATTAATTAGTAAATTAAATGAATGAAATAAAAGAGGAGACGGTGCGACTCGGTGAGACCTGCGTGATGTCAGAGCTGAACAGGGGATTTATCGCGCTTACAACAACTGCAGGAATGAGCAAATTAACATTAATACAATGAAAGATGAGCTGTGTGCTGTATAAACTATATGATAATAATAACAACATGAAGCTTGGTCACTTTTACTGCATCAGTGAGATGAATAAACTCCTTTTGTGTGTGTAATTATTCAGACCGTCTGCATGGAGGATTTAAAAGCCCACTTACATTTCCAGGCAGAAGAAACTTCTTAAAATCATAATATCCTTCAACGGTAATGAGACTCGTTCCTTATAAAAGCTCATCAGACTCATATGAAGGATCACCAATCAACACTCATTAATTCAATTCATTTTATTTGTATAGAAATGAATATATAAAGCTTTTCTCAGTGGACACTGTCACAAAGCAGCTTTACAGAAAGAAAGAAATTCAGGTTATAAATTTTGAGCTCTACAGATCAAGCCCGAGGCGATGGTGGTGAGGGAACCCCTGAGAGACGTTAACTCTTTCTCCTCCTCTGTCTGAGGTCCTGCAGGTTCCTGAGTGTCTTTAACAACCAGAACTGTATCACATGCTGCAGTTAAATCTCCTGTATTAAATATAACTGCCGTTATTGTGATTCTATACTGTGAGGCTTCCTGCTTCATAATACATAATTTAATTAAATTAAATGAAATTAAAGAATAAAAATAACAAAGCTGTTAATCCAGGAACATGCTGCATTTGCACAAATCACATTAATCACGTTTTTTTTTTTCTTTTGAGCTTTAAAAACGTGCCTCAAAGTCAAAAACAGGCAGAAACTTAACTGAGCAGCAAACAGGCCTTAAATACACACACTGATGATGAGAAGTGAAACCAGGTGAGAGTCATCAGCACAGGTCACACCGACAACCAATGAGAAGACAGGGGCGGAGTCAAGACACAAACCAAAACGCACGAAGGGGAACACGTGACATAATTGTTATTGTTGTTTGTTATGTTTGCATCAATATGCTAACGATTATTAGCTGGATGCGGTATTCCATTATAACACTGATTTATCTAATTCTCGGTTTTCAGGAACACACACACACACACACACACACACATACACACATTTATATTTATTTAACCCCTGCGCTTCTTTATTTTTATTTTTTAAAGACTCTCAGAAGAACATGCTGTCAGAAATAAAAACTTCTGTTTCAAAACTCACTTCTTCTGTAAACTCTCTGTCCTCCGAACTCCAAAACAACAACAACAACAACAATAATAATAATAATAATAATAATAATAATAATAATAATAATAATAATAATAACAGCAGCTCTTTCTTCACCTGATCTGTGGTCCTGCTCCCTGTTTAGTGGAATGTTTTTTTGTTTTGTTTTTTTGGTTTTATAATTTAAAAAAATCTAAAACAAAAAAAGGAAATATGTAATAATAGTGAAGGTTCTGCACTGTTTCTATCTCCCTACTGAAACGTAAGTAAACGTGTGATCTTGATCTTGTTCACTGCTTTGTACAGAAGATCAGATTTTCCTCATGTCTAATCTCTTCTACTGAAGCGTGAGATCAGACGACTCTCTGATGGATCTGATCTAACACGGATCACATTAGCAATGTGAGAGGAGAAGGACAGTTGATTGTCCATGGTTACCCCAAGGTTGCGTGCAGTAACCGAAGGCGAGATCAGAGAATTGTCCAGGGAGATTGCAAGATCCTGAGATGGGGATGAATCCCCTGGGATGAACAGCAGTTCAGTTTTGGTGGGATTAAGTTTCAGCTGATGAGCTGCATCCATGATGAGATGTCTGCTAGACATGCTGATATCCGAGCAGAAACATTAGTGTCTGAGGGAGGGAAGGAGAGGATGAGTTGAGTGTCATCAGCATAGCAGTGGTATGAAAACCCATGTGAGGATATGACAGCACCAAGAGATCGGGTATAAAGGGAGAACAGGAGAGGACCAAGTACTGAGCCTTGCGGAACACCAGTGGAGAGCCTGCGGGGAGCAGATGTGGATCCCCTCCATGTCACCTGATATGATCGTCCTTCCAGGTAGGAAGCAAACCACTGCCATGCTGCACCACGAATTCCTAGGCTCCTGAGGGGGGACAAGAGAGTCTTGTGGTTCACGGTGTCAAACGCTGCTGAAAGGTCGAGGAGGATGAGGACTGAAGATAGTTTGGCTGATCTAGCGGCATGTAGCTTCTCAGTGACGGCCAAAAGGGCAGTGTCTGTGGAGTGTGCCGGTTTGAAGCCAGACTGGTTGGGATCCTGGAGGTATCTTATATTAAACACACTTAACAACTCACGTTCACAACAGATCAGTTACAGTAGTGTATATAATTCCTTTGTGTTGCAACTATTAACCTATAACCATATGCAAAGTTTCCCTGGAACATGTCTCATGCTCTTCCCCACTAACAATAAATAAATTATTAATGCATTTAAGTATACTCTCACAAAACTCATAACAGTTACGAAATAAACAATATAGAACATAATACAAAATACATGTACGCTGTTAAGTTTTACAGCAGGGGGGAAATCACAGTGCACAGCCATGTGCCCGGCGCCATGTGCTTCGCTCATATACACGCATTAACGCACTTAGTGAAACTTTACTCTTTCTAGTTTACCGATTACACACACATACTCTTAACATTCAAACCCATTTTAGAAATGTATTATAATCATTCTAGTGATCTGATACCTGAGAAAAACAGGGAGAAATAATCACGAGTGATGCTGTGATGTTTCCTCAGTGAGAATATTTACTCGTATGAGGAAACTCTCGCGATCTCGCCTGAGAAAGTGAGTCGAGACAAGCGGTCGATCCCCGACTAACGGATCAGGTCTCTTTTGCCGATCACCGCCTATTCGGGCTTTCTTGTAATAAACACGACAAAATAAAACAATTAATTAATTGACGATTTCCCCATTCCATTTCCACCTCTTTCAAACACAATTAATGTTAAGACAAAATTACTTTGTACATTGAACAAAATATTGAACAAACTGAAATATGGCTTAAGTACATTGAACCGGATCATGACCGTATTAACTTTGTCTTAATGTTAATGTCTGCTGGATAGTGTAATGAATACTATGAATACTACCCGTTACATTTTCAGCCGAGACTTAAACACAGACTGTGTCTGAGCCCCGAACGCTGACTAACACAACTGTGGGGCTTTGTAAGAGAAAGCTCTGTCCCCGCTGTAGCCTTCACTATTACCAACAAAGAGCCTGCACCTTCTCCAAGTCCACTCAAAAGCCATACAAATAGAAGAAAATTCACCAGGAAGAGAAAATTCTCTCCACTGAAGGCCTGGAGTTCCATCCCATATACCTGGCCAAAATATAAACACTCTCGAAGAGGCCAGGAAAAGGGACGAGAAACTCAATTTCCTCTTCAGGTCTGTAAAGAGAAAAGAAGAAATTAGGAGCTTTGATTGAATGAAATCAGGAAATTTTAGTTAACATAATAACAACTGAGAAAAATGTCCAGAGATTACAGTGAACGATCTGTCTGTGAGAATATAATCTCGGCTCGGTCCCAAATGCTACAATCCCAATGTCTACTTAGGGTCCTACTAATGGATTATTTTCTCACCGGTGCTGTAAGAAGTTGCGGATGAAGCGCAGAAAGCCGAGAACATCATCTGAATAGGGTCTCACTTCACCTTCAGCTCCTCGTTTCGCTCTGTCTTGCTCCATCCTCTTCAGTAATTCCGGCTTTATCAGCTGTAATGAGAAGATTCACACGTAATAAAAATTCCTTCAGTTAATTAAATCAAACATTTGTTTTTGTTTCAGCAGTAATTTAAACCAGTTCTAACCATTTATTTCCTCTCAGAAACGCTTTCAGATTTTAGTGCACTGTACGTTTATTTTTTCTGTGTCAGACATTTTAAGGTAAAAATGTAATTCATTATAAAAATGTCCTCCAAAGCTGCTGACAGAAAGGGCCAGTTATTTCCTCCTCAGTGGTTTGGAGGAATAATGAATTTTCTGGTGCTTTAGTTTGAGGATGGCTGCTTATGGAAGTGAAGCTCACATCACTTTTCCAGTTCTTAAATGCGACACGACGACGAGTCTGTCGGAGCTTCTTGGTGACTTTGTTATTCAGATTACCCAAAGCTTCCAGGTACTTCAACTTTCTATAAAAACAAAAGATTTGGGGGGAAAATGAAATGTAAGAAAAAAGACAAGTGTCAGTGCCATGACAACATGAACAAGTTATTTTAGTTTAGACTTCATATTATAAAAGGATTTAGTGAAATTAATTTTAATATCACTGCACTGCATTTAAAAATTATTATAGACCATTACCTGTAATGTTATTTTTAATATAATCACTTTGCAAAGATTAATTTCACTGCTGTTGATTTTAGAATAGTATATGTGGTCTGGGACACATTTTATTTCCAGAATTTGTAGAATAAACGTTTCCCACCTGTACTTCCTCCAGGACATAGGGTGATCTAGTACTTCATTCAGACTCTTCCCTTTTTTAGTCATCCATTCTATAAAATCCCACTGAAGCTCACTGAAATTGCAGTCACAGTTATGTCTACAGTAATTCTCTCCACCAAATAGGATGAAATGGGCAAATTCTCCGGCTCTCTAAAACGCAAAGTATTTTATTAGTTCATTACTTGATCATATCTCAGTCATCTTATATCTCATTAATAACGCCAGTGGAATAATGTATGTAATAACCCCAGCGTTAACGAGTGCACTACACTTTCTCATGGAGTAATTAAATCTTCAATGAGCTACACAATTATTTAATACACTATCTAGTGCACTTAAGGTGAGAAAAGCTCCCTGCCATTAGATTAAGACAATCAGTGTACATGAGACAGTCCAGGAAAAAAGCATTAATAATAAACAGATCACTTACTTTTATTTCATCTTTCATCTTACTGCCATCACCATCCATCTCTTTAAGTGAAGCCGAGGAAAGGTTGATCCATTTGGGCTGCCCTTCTTTATCTGTTCAAGCAGTGAATTAATCCGTCAGTCTAATACTAATCTAATGCTGTATATTAACGCATTTAATGAACATTATCTGTGCAAAATGTGTAAAATAAGTAAATAAATGAATAAGTTAAAGCATAGATACTGCATCAAGAGTCGCTGGAAGAGAGAACGTCTTAACGTCACACTGCTGAAGCACATTCAGTATGTAGCACATGTAGCATGCTTGTTACGTAATTAGCATAAAACATTAGCATTTTGCATAAATGAACACATGCAGCTGAGTTCATACATATACCAAGAATAACACCGTATGCCCACTCCAACATCTACAAACATCTGGAAGCTTCAGGAACTGTTTCTGTGTTCTAGTGTTTGGGAAGGAACCTTAAAGTGGCTGAAGAACACTAAATATTCATAAGTTCTAGTAGCGCATTAATTTAAACACTCAAACACATTATACTGACTTACCCACTCGAACATTCTGCTGCTTGATGTCACCGTGCAAGTAATTCTGCTGGTGGAGGAAATTTAAACCTTCCAGAGCCTTAAATGTGAGGTTTATCAGGTAAGCAGTAGTTTTCTTTTCATTCTCACTGGTCTGGTGAGAGGTAATCTGTTGAATATGTTCTTCCAGTGGTGAGCCATCAAAGTCAAGTATCAAGTAGGTGAATTTCTCATCTTCGTGATACCATTTAACCCCCGCAATGCCAGGATGTTTCAGATCGCGCAGAATTTTCGCTTCTGAATGTGAGGAGGTGATTTGTGATTTTGGCCTTCTCTCGATCAGCATTCTAGTGTCATCCATCTGGCCACGCAGGATGTCCGAAGACTTTCCATAAGGATCATCAGATTCTTCATAGTAAATTTTAAGGCAGCTCCTCGGCTGTAGAGAGAGGCAGCTCCTCGGCTGTAGACAGAGGCAGCTCCTCGGCTGTAGACAGAGGCAGCTCCTCGGCTGTAGAGAGAGGCAGCTCCTCGGCTGTAGAGAGAGGCAGCTCCTCGGCTGTAGAGAGAGGCAGCTCCTCGGCTGTAGACAGAGGCAGCTCCTCGGCTGTAGAGAGAGGCAGCTCCTCGGCTGTAGAGAGAGGCAGCTCCTCGGCTGTAGACAGAGGCAGCTCCTCGGCTGTAGACAGAGGCAGCGCCTCGGCTGTAGAGAGAGGCAGGTTTTTGTAAATATATTTTTATTGAGAATATACAGTTACATCCTTCTGTAAAAAAAAACACCTCAAAATTCTTTTAAAGTCATTCTTTTTTAAATAATAATAATAATAATAACAATAATAATAACAATAATAATAATAAATAGAATTACATCTAACTTTTCTATGTAGAATCACAATCTCACCACAGTGGCACTCAATTTCTCATCAACCCCAAAGGATGGGAGAGTGGTGTGTGTGTGTGTGTGTGTGTGTGTGTGTGTGTGTGTGAAATCTAACTCAGTTAAATTAAATGTAGATGCATATCTGCATACACACACCTTCGTCTATACAAAGTCCAGTCACAGGGGAATTATACTGTATACGTATTTCATCCATTCTGAGTTCTTAACGAGCAAGTCTGTCTTTCCAAGACAAAAATAGTTAGCACCAGTTGTAAGAGTAATTGTTATAAATTAATAGTCGTCTTTTCCAGAATTCATCCATCCATTTTCCGTTCCTCTTATCCTACACAGGGTCGCTGCGAGCCTGGAGCCTACCCCTGGGGACTCAGGGCACAGGACACTGTGGACGGGGTGGCAACCCATCGCAGGGCACAATCACACACACTCACAGACTATGGACAATTTAGAGATGCCAATCAGCCTACAATGCATGTCTGTGGACAGGGGGAGGAAACCGGAGTACCCGGAGGAAACCCCCGAAGCACGCGGACAACATGTAAGCTCAGCGCACACAGGGGCAGGAATCAAACCCCCAGCCCCGGAGGTGTGAGGCAACAGTGCTAACTACTAAGCCACTGTGGCAAACTCCGAAATCTTTACTGTCAAGTTACTCCAAGGATTTTGCTTTTCTAAAAGCTGATTTTTTAATGCCTTGTCTGCTACAGTTGCTTGTATCGGAACGCTAACTGCCAGTGCAGTTTCAGTTTGTAATGTGGTGTGTGTTTGGTGTACGTGGTCTGAGGACACAACAAATTGCAGTGTTTTTGACCTTTCTAGCGTGACTGTGCAGCTTTGTGTGTCCTTTAACACCTAACCTCTTGTTTGTTAGGTCAGTCTAACTGTCTGCTGTATGAGTTTGATCTGCTCTGGGTAACAGCATGACCCTCACCAACCTCAACAGACTTACGTTTGGGTTCTTGTGTCTGTTGACTGAAGCTGCTGCCACCAGCTCCCTTTCGTGCTGAAATGTAGGATTCTGCCAGACTGGTTACTTCTTCTGCTGTCTTGGGGTCTCGCTCCTTAATCCACACAGCCATGTCTGGACTGACCAGCTTCATAAACCGCTCCAAGATGAGGAGATCTAATATCTGCTGGACTATGTTCTTCTCTGGCTGGAGCCACTTTGTTAACATTTCTTTGAGCTGTACATACAGCTCACATGGTCTCTCATCAGGCAGCATGGCAGTTCCCCGGACCACTTTCCTGTATGTCTCTGCACTTTTCTCACGCTCAGAATGTACAATGCCATCATCTTCAGCTAATCGGTGCAGCTTTAGTTCTTTAAACTCCTGCAATGGTGCCCTCAGCTGGGGTGAGATGGCTCTGCTAGCAACTGCCTCACTACCATGCTCACCGCTGGCTGTTGTGCTGCTCTCCACATGCCCAGTAATACTCCTCCATTTCTGTTCCTGCCTCACCACAGTTTGCTCCATCCGCTCTCCCCCTGATGTTTGGGACTGTTCCAGGTCCACACTTGCCAGCTCTGCATTCATCCCCTCAGTGGAGCTTGCTGGCTTTGCTGCTACCTGGCTTTCTGTGGATCTAAGCCCTTGCTCTTCCATCTGCCTCTGTGGCTCTGTTCTGTTTCCTTTTCTTCTACCTTTCCGGGTCTTGTGTGGCATCTTCTCCTCCTGCTTGTCGAGACCAAGGTAGGGATGACAAATTCAGTTCCAACAGCAAGGTGTATGTTTATGTATAAATTATGCAGTCCCTGTAGTTGTGTGTTGTTCTGTGTTCGTCTTATGCAGCACCTTGGTCCTGGAAAAACGTTGTTTCGTTTCACTCTGTACTTGTATATGGCTGAAATGACAATAAACTCCACTTGACTTGACTTGAAGGTGGTACAGATGAACAACCAAGGAGAAAAGAAGAAAAAGAAATGATTCTAAAATATAATCTAACAAACTCAAAAAAGTTTAAATAAGTTAACTAAGTTATGGTAGACACACACAGGTCTGCTCTTTTAACAAGCCAAACCACAAATAATTCATTGTGAGCCCCTTAAACAGGGCCTGAGCCTGTCAGACTAAACCATTAATTCAGTTATTTAATAAAGAAACTAAACCAGTCTCTGGTAGGAAACCAACTTTCAATCTGAGCAAAAAATGTTTTCAATCATTACTTGTTTTCACCCTAACAGATAATATAGCATGCGGTCTGCTGATCATATCGACTCTGCGGCAGGTCTGTTGGTACTGCTTGCACTGTCACTTGCGGTTACTCAGAGGACCGGTTATATTTACAGTTATATTTACTGTATTTTTACTGCTATTCATAATCTTACTGAATATGTTTATTTTATTATTCTTGATTATTCTTACTGCAGACACTATTCTTTTGCTGTTGCTGTATTGTATGAATGTTACATTTCCCAACAGCCCCTTGTATTCAGGTCTTTTGTCCTCTTGTCCTGCTGCCAGTGCGCTACACAAACTCCACACAACCAACACATTTACACAGCCAGAATAAATATGTTAAGTGATGTATAAATCTTCAAACTTAACCAGACGCTCACTTGGCCCCCCGGAGCACTGCCAGACACTTTTAAACAGTTCATATTTATGTGTTACTGAGTTCATGTACACTATATTACCAAAAGTATTCGGTCACCTGCCTTGACTCACATATGAACTTGAGTGCCATCCCATTCCTAACCCATAGGGTTCAATATGATGTCGGTCCACCTTTTGCAGCTATTACAGCTTCAACTCTTCTGGGAAGGCTGTCCACAAGGCTGAGGAGTGTGTTTATAGGAATTTTTGACCATTCTTCCAAAAGCGCATTGGTGAGGTCACACACTGATGTTGGTCGAGAAGGCCTGGCTCTCAGTCTCC
>CM041001.1:152634-172914 GCA_022985145.1 Pangasius djambal | reverse complement strand
GGGGGGGGGGGGGGGGGGGGGGGAGATAGACAGGGACAGACAGAGCGAGAGAGAGAGTTAAAGTGTTAAAGTAACATCATATTATTGTTTCTTGTTTAAGCAGCAACGTGTTGTTTATTATTATTATTATTATTGTTACTATTATTTATTATTATTATTATTATTAGTGACTCGCCTTCAGTCCTGAAGATGTGTGTGAAGGTTTTGTAAAATCCAGCCTGACTTTGTGTCATGGACATCACCTGAATCCTCGACTTCACACAGTCCATGGGATAAATCACCAGCCAGAGACATGCTCCGCCCACACCGCCACTCAGCATGGTGGGGACACTACCTACACACACACACACACACACACACACACACACATATGGACTAATGTTCAAAAGCTGTTTTCACCCATTAACCCATCTGTGTGTGTGTGTGTGTGTGTGTGTGTGTGTGTGTGTGTGTGTGTGTGTGTACCGATGTCGTCTTTGCTGCACTGCAGGCGTTTGGAGAAGACGGAGCGACAGAATTCATACGCTCCGAAGAAGCAGAAGTATCCCGGCACCTCTCTGGCGATAGTCGGAGTGAGACCCTGAAAAAACCCAGAAGGACCCTCAGCCTTCATGATGGACTTTATTACTGACCACACCGAGCTACAGAGAGAGAGAGAGAGAGAGAGAGAGAGAGAGAGGGGACAGAACCACCACAGGTTACCATAGGAACCAGAATTTAAAGTGCACTTTAGAGTGGCAGGTGTGATTTGGGACGCAGCCCGTGGACTGTTAAATTCACTCTACATACAGAAAGAAACTTTCCAAACATTGTGATTGGCTGCCGTTATAGTGCCATTCCGAGCGTTCTGATTGGCCGGTGATCAGTGCTGCAGTGTCAGGGTTGAATCTGCACACATCCTCATATTAAATCTGATCATTTTACAACTTTAATGACACCTAAAATATTGTTTAGCGGCAAACGTGCAGTAAACGTGAAGGTGACGCGAGCAGACCTGCTGATGATGCACTCTGAGAATGAAATTCAGTAAATGTTTCACACCGTTAAGATGAACTGAGATGATTTGCTGTGTTTATTGTGAACCTCTGATCATGTAGCTGTAGTAAATTATTTATTATTAAAGTTCATCAGGTTCAGTGTCTCGGTGCAATGCGACCAATCACAACGCTCGGAAATGCCACGTCATGATCCAGGGCCGAGGGGAAGAAACGTCACTGCAGGTACTGTAATGATGAAGTAATAAAATAAAGAGAAATAAAGAGAAATTGTGTGTACGTGTGTGCTGAAGACATCTTCCCCGAGCTGGCCATCTCATTCATCACCTGCAGTCTGCACTTCACTAACTCCGTAGGGCACAAAACAAAGGAGGAAAAGAAGGAGGCGACAGATCCAGCGCACGCCTTCTGTATATCACTGCAGAGGGACAGACAGGGAGAAACAGAGCATTCTGGGTATTCTCTACTCACTGCATTAAACATTTCACAGAGTGGCAGGACTCCAAACACAGGGCACTAGGGGAGAAGTTGTGTTTTTGGTCACTCGGATGCTCCGGTATCCCAGAATGCCCCTCGTCTTTGCCTTATATCCTTTAAATTATCTCAAATCTTCATCCCAAACTTCTCCCTCCTGCCTGTTCCCCGTGAGCGGCTCACCTGAGGGCGGCGTTCTTGTCGAGGCCACACACTCGCCGCACCATCTCCTGGCAGAAGCCGTAGCACATGAAGAGCACGGCGTTCTCGCCCATGTTGGCCATCAGAGCGGGCGTGGTCCCCTGGTACAGCCCCCTGATACCCACCTGCCTGTAAGTGGAGACCAAACAGTGCAGAAAACCCCGATAGAGAGACGGAAACGACTGCATCTTCACCTTCACTGTGTCCAACGACTGTCCACTGAACACACACACCATCCCTCCTGCACAGAGAGGGAGAGAGGGAGAGGGAGAGAGAGAGAGAGAGAGGGAGGGAGAGGGAGAGAGAGAGAGACACACGCACAGAGAAAGAGAGAGAGAGAGGGAGGGAGAGAGAGAGACACGCACAGAGAAAGGGGGAGAGAGAGAGAGAGAGAGAGACACAAACACAGAGAGAAAGGGGGAGAGAGAGAGAGAGAGAGAGAGAGAGAGAGACACACACAGAGAGAGAGGGGGAGAGAGAGAGAGAGAGAGAGAGAGACACACACACAGAGAAAGGGGGAAAGGGAGAGAGAGAAAATCTGACTCAGGAATCTGACTGAATCATGATTTTGACTCGTGAGTCACTGATTCCTGACTCCTGGTTCAGATTCTCAGGAGTGTGAGGTCAGTAAGACTCGTACCTACGGCTCCAGCAGACAGGTCTATAACAGCCTGCACAGCGGGGTGAGGAGACATCGCCATGGCAACCAGGAACCCCTGCAGCGAATCAGCTTCCTGTATCTAATAGAGCTGAAGAGAGACAGAGGTAGAGACAGACAGAGGGAGAGACAGAGAGAGAGACAGAGGGAGAGACAGAAAGACAAAGGGAGAGACAGAGAGACAGAGGGAGAGACAGACAGAGGGAGAGACAGACAGAAGGAGAGACAGAGGGAGAGAGGGAGAGACAGACAGGAGGAGAGACAGACAGAAGGAGAGACAGAAGGAGAGACAGACAGAAGGAGAGACAGACAGAAGGAGAGACAGAGAGAGGGAGAGACAGAAGGAGAGACAGACAGAAGGAGAGACAGAAGGAGAGACAGAGAGAGAAAATCTCAGTTTTATAGTGCAAGTGTTCCTGATGACATTTTTAGATATTTATTCTTTTAATATTTACTTTTAGTTAGATTAGAAAATTAGAACCCAGGAAAAGAAAAAAATGAGACTCTAATTATCTAATAGATCTGCGTCCGTGGCTTTCATTCATTATTTGTTTTGAAAAACTTCCATGCACAGAAAATGTTCAAAAAAAAAAAACCCTCTTTTTTCTCCTTTAGCTGTTTTTCATCATTTCAGATTCATTTTCAGGATAAACTGAATGATCGATGGGCAGCTGCACGGCACACACACAGCTCCACAAGCAGTTCCCAGAACTCCCAGCTCGACTCGCTGGAACGTCCTGCACAGGGAATTTCCTCCCATTCGGATCAGCAATATCTGATGTCTAGACTTTGTGTCGTGAAGCCGTTTTTCTAAAAAATATTAATGTTGTATTTTAGTGCATGAGAACTAAAATAAATCAAATAAAGGTTTCCTTGCTTGCAGTTTACAGTTTAAAACAATAAAACAAATGAACAGAGCATACACACACTCACTGTGTGTGTGTGTGTGTGTGTGTGTGTGTGTGTGTGTGTGTGTGTGTGTGGGATCCGGCACTGCTGTACAAACACTGGCAGGTTTGTTTTAGTTTTAATCTAATCATCACACCACGTTAACTTTCCCTGAACACTAGAGAATAAACACGGCTGCTTCTCTCAGCTTTGTTTCTATAGAGATACAAAACAGAAGAGAGAAAATCTGATCAAGGTCAAAGGTCAAAGGTCATGTGGTGAAGGAGAGAAGGTCAGAGAGGTTAGGTTAAAGCTGATTTGTGTGATTTATTCAGCAGATATCTGTTATAAAACACTGATACTACTACTACTAATAATAATCTCAGGTGGTTTAATAATTTATTAAATTGTTTGCAGCACCAGTGATGCCTGTGTTATTAATATTTATAACATAATAATTATAATTTTCATATAATTTTATCATTTTCTCTAAAATCACGTCTCTCCTGTTCAGCACAGAGAACCTGTGCTCATTTCGCGAAGGTGCTCACTGCCATAAAAACCCATAAACATGACCAACTCACCAGATAATGCTTCATTTCATATTCACATATGCAAATTCATGCAAATCAGCATGTATTAATGTACACATCCAGAACCAATCAGAACCTGAGTACACTTCAGTGCATTAAACACACGCACACACGCACACACTTACTGTGCAGAGATGATGATGATGATGAAATAAAACTCGAGATGAACTCATCCTGCCCCGGGTCTGCGGTGCTGCATCAGTTTAAGATGATGGACAGATCATCCCTCCATCCCTCCTTCACTGCATGGATGTGTGCTTCTTTTTCTGTTATTGAGGAAACACCGTTCCACGTGGAGCGCGAGCGGCACACATGAAAAACGCAAGGTTGCGTCATCATCAGCGGATCCCGGAAGTGACTCCATTACAGTCAGGGGGACTTTACTACATTAGATTAGATTAGATTAGATTCAACTTTATTGTCATTGTTCAAACTGCATGTACTAAGCCAATGAAATGCAGTTAGCATCTAACCAGAAGTGCATAAGTGGCATATTTACAATAAATTTACAATAAATTACAAATGTAATTACATAAAACTGCATTTCCCACAATCCACCACTCGCAGAAAAAAACGCTCGCTCGAAAAAACAGCGATGTTTCTTATCGTTCATTTCAGTTGTTTTTTTTTTACCAGTTTAAGTCATATTTTCGATAAATTAAAAGCGACAATGATTGACTGTTCTAGCTGAGGATGATAGCTAAGATAAGCAGCCTCGAGTTCCCGGATGAGACCGCGAGCTCTGATTCGTCAAGACCACTTCCGCGTAACGGATCTGTAGTTTGTAAAACGGACTAGAAAAATCAACTAATTTCACATTTTCTCTTTTTCCAAAAATATAATTAGAAACTTATAATGTGTCCAAAAATATAATTAAAAATCACAAACTAATCCAGCATCGATCGATCGATTTAGCTAATCTGATGGGGATTTACAGAAGAAAATACCAGGTATTAATCAAAAACAACATTAATGAAACAAAAACAAAACAGCAATAAATTATAATTATATAATATATAATTATAAGATATATTCTATAAAATTATAACAAATTCTTGTTTAAAAAAATCGTCATGCTTCTATCGCTGCTACTGAGATATTTGCTCTGTGACGCCGGAACCGTTATTCCGGGTCGTGTTGCTCCCGGACACTTTCAGCCGCTGGACCAGGAAGCGTGCATGCGCGACTTTGAAGAGCAGTGATGTACAGAAGAGCGTTATTTTCTCTTTATCAGGGCAGAACAGCGTTAAATCACGCGCATGACCCGAGACTGCGTCCCCCGAAATGTACGGACAGAGTTTCCGCTTCCGGTTTGAGGTGAGTTTATTCTGTTTTTTTTGCGATTTTCTGCTGCAAGGTTAAAAGTTGACACCGAAGCATTTACTGCATCCTAAAAAGCCCAGTGCTCCCTGTACAAGTGCATTACACCGGCTTACATCAGTCACAGCTACACCTTCTGTAGCTGAAGTCCTACACACAGCCTTTCAGGGAATAATAATGCACCGTATCCAACAGGGAACAATTTAGAGTAAACTGTTCTACATGAAGAATTAAAGAAGGGCTTCTACTCCTTACGAAGTGCGCTAGAGGTCCAGTAGGGACATTAAAAGTCCTACACGGCCACCAGAAGGCCAGCGGGGCCACTTCTGCTAAAGCCTGGTGATTTTGTCTCAGTTTGTTTAAAGTACACTTTGACTGCTCACTTTAGGGCTCCCTATCTAGTGAACCACAGGGCGTTTGGGACAAGTGGGGTAAGTCTGTGTGAGAAGAAGAAAGATGGAGAGAAGGCTGAGGAGCTGCAGGTGGAGTCCAGGACGAGGGACGATGTTGAGGAGCACAAGTGTGAGGTGAACCTCAGAGGGTTGGAGAAGAGTGAGGAACCCTCAGTGAAGGCAACGTGTGAAGAAACAGCAGAGGGAAAAGAGACCAGTCCCAAGGCTACGAGACCTGCGGAGGAGAAGACGGGAAAACAGGGTCTTCTGGAGCTGCTCGGGGCCATGAAGGTGGAAACGACGACCAGAACCAAGCTGAAGTCCCTCAGGAAGGTGACGAGTGGACAGGACAGTGCGGTGAAGGTGAAGAGAGCGGCGATGGAGAGCGCGAGCAGCATGTTCCAGCAAGCCACAACATCACAGAGGTGAGACTCTCAGCTCATTTCATAAATAATAATAATAATAATAGTAATAATATTTAAATGTATTTAATTTAATAACCTTTTATACTCAACATTCTGCAGCGTTTCAATGAAAGCAGCACAGAAATGTGAAAAAAACTCAAACTCCATCTGAGGCAGAGGCCTGAGGACCGCCTTAATATTCTAATGAGCACACTTGTCAGATAAACTAGCCCCGCCCACCTTACATTAAAAAGGCAGAATGTAGAAGCTGAAATGTCACAAATTATTTGTGTAAAAAAAAAAAAAAAAAGCTAGCACATGGATGAAAGTGCTCTATAAAGAGTGTGTGTGTGTGTGTGTGTGTGTGTGTGTGTGTGTCAGTGAGTCTCTGAGTCCTGAGCTGGCTGCTGCTGTCTCTGCCGCCGCTTCCACGCTTCCTGATCGCTCTCGGGCCGAATCTGACCTCCTGAAGCAGCTGCGCAAACACGAAGCCGTGACCGAGGAGACGAGACGAGCCGAGACGCAGGACATCGGGTGAGTTCATCTCAACAGCAGCACGAAATCACCGTAATAATTAGTTCATTATGGCATTTTATGGACCTCAGTACAGCACATCCCTCCCAAAGTCCCGCCCACAGTGCTTGATTGACAGGTCTACATCACTGGCAGTGAAAATACAAACAGGATCACAGGATTATTTTATTTTTGTATTTTTTATTTTGATGCCGTTACACACGTCTGTGCACATGGGAACATGGTGGTGTAATTTGTACTGATTAATCCCCAAATAACAAACTCCTGCATTTACTGATTATTTTTTCCAGAATTCAGAACCAGCAGCTAAAGCCTTCATTAATTTTTAATTCATAATTTAAGATAATTTAAGATTTAACGAATAATTTTAACCCTAACCCTTCCTTCTTCACTTCTTTCTTAAAAAGTTCAATAAACTAATGAAAGATTTTGGTTTTGTTATAAACTCTAACCACGTTTGTGTAATTATTTTTTAATTTCTTTGTTTCCTCAGGAACATCATCGCTGATATGAAAGTGGGGAAGAAGCCGGTTGGCAGATTGAACAGCTGGCCGGCCAATCAGATTCGGTTTGATGATGATGGGCGGGGCTATACACATGACCGCGGCATCACGGGAGAGCTGGCTGAAATCCGCAGGAGGTAAACGACAACCAGAACCAACACACGGACCGGGTCTGATACAGCGTGTAACTCCTCGTTTCCTTTACTAGTGTGTGTTCAGGTGAACATTGTGTGTGTGTGTGTGTGTGTGTGTGTGAGACAGGAATTCTGCTTTTACTGCAAAGAGGCTGAACATCTTCAGTGCTGCGGATCAGGACACACAAACCGATCTGGGTAATTAATATTTTTTTAATGAATTTTCTAGAATTAATTCTCAATAGGCCTTTTATTAAAAATGTATATTTATTGAAAATTAAATGTCTCTGATCGCACAGGAATTCTAACAACATTAATCTTTTCTCTCTCTCTGTGTGTGTGTGTGTGTTCAGCTCCAGGCCCCTCCCTCTGGGACGCTGATTTAGCCAATCAGATGGTCCGGGCGGTGAATCAGAGACCTCGTAACGGGTTGGAGGAAACGATCCAGTGGACGAGGGAAGGGAAACTGTGGCAGTATCCCATCAGCAATGAGGCAGGTGAGTGGGTTTAAATAAGGCCATTTCTGTGATCTTTCTCAACGTGATGTCATCAAGAGAGCCAGCCAATCACAAGCAGGGTTTTATTGTACTGACTAGTTAGAGGTGATAGTGCAGGTGCAGTAACTGCGGGATAACGTGCACTGAGGAGACACTGTTAGTACAGTAGTGTGTGGTTTAGGACACAGCCACAGACAGACTGAAACACACACCGTGCCCTTAAGCTCCGCCCCTCAGTAACGGTATCAAACACAGACGAATATTAATCACTGTGATGGAAATAAAGTGTTCAGAATAGATTTCTGGGAACTGCCCTGTACGGTGCACACAGTTATGAAGCAGGAAGCCATTTTGGGATTTGGTACACCGTCTGTAAAGGGGTGCTGCTAAGATGGCTGCCGAGTGTACACACTGGCCTGGAGGAATTTTACCTGACCCTGTGTGTGTGTGTGTGTGTGTGTGTGTGTGTGTGTGTGTGTGTGTGTGTCAGGAATGGAGGAGGAAGAGAAGGTGCCGTTCCACGAGCACGTCTTCCTGCAGCGCCACCTGGAGGACGGTTTTCCTCAACATGGCCCCGTCAGACACTTTATGGAACTGGTGGTCACCGGACTGTCGAAGAACCACCATCTGACCATCAGCCAGAAGCTGGAGCACATTGCCTGGTTCCGAGACTACTTCCTGCAGAAACAGGAAATCCTCAGCGAGGCTGAAGCGTGACCCGTCCAGACGAGGACCACACGGCGCAGGCAGGGAAACGCCTGCAGCTGAACTGGACGCTGTACACTTCCAGTACCTGTTAGCTACATTAGCCTCGTAGCTTCAGCGCAAAACTACAGAAGGAAAACTTTAGTGTCGGCTGATGATCACGTGGACAGTTTACTCTGCACTGGACGTGTGTGTGTGAGATAATTACGTCATTGTGAACACGCTTGATGTGGGATAAAGGAATATTTCTGAGTCCAAGCTCTGTGTGTCTGCTGTATAAAGTTATTGCGGTTCATGTGCAGTCTGTTTGTGGTGTAATGCACCGGAATAAATAAAAAAATAAAAGCTGCTTCACCTCCTTCAGACTCCATCACTATTGAAGGATTCGTCTGATGACACAAAAGTTCCAGTTGTTTTATTGAAATCTCTATAAACAATGTACACAATTAAAGAGCTGTACAAAGAGCTTTAAAGAACAAAATAAAGAAGTGATGAACTAAAGGAACTCATTAAACATCAGACTTCGGATTATTATCGCTGCCTCAGACGCTTTAATCACAGCTCCGCCTTCAGCGCGCAAAAAAGAACAACAGCCAAAAAAAAAAAAACACTCAATCTTCTGTACATCATCACAACTTACGCTGTGTGTGTGTGTGTGTGTGTGTGTGTGTGTGTGTGTGTGTGTGTGTGTGTGTGTGTGTGTGTGTGAGAGAGAGATCACTAGACAGAAACCTAAAGCATGAACAAAGTATTAAAGTAAACTTTGGCAGCTGTGATATGATTCACACAGAATAATAACCGCAGAGAGGAATTCTGGGAAAGAACAGAGACCCTCTCGCGACAGAAATCCAGTTATCTGCCAACACGAGCGCGATGCGACACCAACCACACACCTGCAATCTGTAAACAAATAAATCAAAATATACATTACATATAATACACGTTATTAAAGTCAGAACAGGGATTATTTCTACACACAGGTATGAAAGTGAAAGGTGTGTGTGTGTGTGTACTCGCCTATAGGAGACATGACGATCTTTAAGGTGTGTGTAGGGAAGTAAACACACTTAGGCCACTCTTTATTGTGGATTATTTTAAAGCAGCAGTACGTAATCTCCTCTAATTGAGTTCATTATGAAACACGAGACAAACTGCAGCTCGAGTTTCTCATTCTCAAGCATGTTTCTGTATCGCTGTTGCTATGGTTACATTCTTACACACACAAAAAAAATAAAGTGGCTGATGATGTAACTGAGCGTCGGTGAAACACTCGGAGTAACTCACTCGGTTTCGACTTCACCAGCGGCGGTAGCTCGTAGCCTGGCGTGGGTGCGGCGGGGCTTTGTGGCGGAGCGTCTGCATGTTCCTGTACTTGGTCATGATGCTCTGACTTTTCCTGAACGCGGGTTTCTGATGGAGCGGGGGACGCGCGAGTATGGTGGCCTTACAGGGGGAAAAGAACAAATCAATCAACAACTACTTCATTCCATATAACCAGTATGAGGAATTAATAATAATAATAATAATAATAATAATAATAATAATAATAAGACTTCGGCATGAAGCAGAACGAGACACACTGCCGCCTAATGGCCTGGAGGAGAAACTGCAGCACATCATTACCATCAGTGGTCTCCTGAAGACACCATCAGGACCCTTCTGGAGTACAGGGGCAGGACGGAAACCAGGTTTCTACACACACACACACACACACACACACACACACACACACACACACACAGAGAGATCATTAAATTCATCTGTGCACTTAACAGGGAACAGCTCTACTTCTTTCAGATGGTTCTAGATGTTTTACCTGAAAAGATCCAGGCTTCCGTAACGGTTTTCCCGGACCGTCCATTGGCCTGCGATAAAACACACGACAAAAGCTTTTAGCACTGTGTATAAGAGGGTTTAGATCGTTCGCATGTGTGTGTGTGTGTGTGTGTGTGTGTGTGTGTGTGAGTGTGTGTGTGAGAAACAGGAGATCGGTGTACCGTCGCTGCTTCTGGTCACGTGCTGAATTTCCAAAGCGGTGATTCGGATTCTCACCTTAAAACAAAAAGATTTGTTTAAAGTAAAAACTGTTCGTAACGTCTCCATGGCGACTCGCGGAGTTTAACACGGCGGTGTTTTTATTTATTTATTTATTTATTTACCAGTCTTACTGTTATTATTATTATTATGGGACATTCTGCTCTTCCAGGACGTACTGCTCTTAGGACTCGAGCTTCTAGTTCCGGCTTCCCAGTGAGAAACCACGACCAGGTCATGGGTCAGCTGTCTGTCTAGAGGCGAAGCGCTGGACAAGTCGGGGGGAAGGAGAAGGAAAAGGGGGGGAAAAAAAAAAAAAAAAAAAAAAAAAAAAAAAAAAAAAAAAAAAAAAAAAAAAAAAAAAAAAAAAAAAAAAAAAAAAAAAAAAAAAAAAAAAAAAAAAAAAAAAAAAAAAAAAAAAAAAAAAAGAGTGAGTTAAACCATCACAGAAGACGGAGATAAACAACAACAATAAATAAACCAACAGCACTGGCGTGACTTCCTGTTAGGAATTAAATACGGCGCACAGAGAGGACATCACCATGCATTTTATTACATTAAACCACACCTCTGTACCTTTGCTGTGAACGGAAGTGCAACTGTTCAGACAACATTACTGCAGTCACAAAGCCTTTACTGTAATCAATTAAACAATACAACGGCAAATAACTAGAGATGGATCGCTGCTAGGGTACTTACAGCAAAGCTAGCCCATCATCTCCATGCTTCAGTTTCAACTGGCAGATTAGTTTCTCTCGGGATTTTAACCGTTTTCTTGCTCTAAGTGAATAATCGACACAGACGAATCATACGTGAAGGATTTGAGTTTCACTCCTAAAACTCGATCATCCAGATCATCTCTGCTTTGACTTTTTTTTTTTTTTTTTCCATCCGTACGACACATTCCTCCTCTTCCTCCTCCTCCTCTATCTCCTGGTAGAGGTTTTCAATGTTTGGTCCAAAGCCTCGTTTCCGGTTTATTCCTGGTTATTTTCTGAGGTCATCTTTATCTCAGGTGCACCTCAGGAGAACTTCCTCACACGGGTAAGACTGGCAAACGTTTCGCTCGGTCGTGTTTGGGCGAGATGGTATCTTACATCTGCATGTTGGAGAACTTCTTGTAGTCGGATACTTTTTTTTTTTTTTGATGGACATCGGTGTATTCTAATAAAAGCCAAGAGCTTTTCTAAATATTTCTTCAGTGGAACCAGACACTTTTGGACATTTCTTCAGAGCTGTTCATCTGAGGAACGTAGTAGTTTTGGAAGAAATCCAAAAGAAAATCATGTGAGCAAATGAGCCAGGCTTTGAACATTTCTTCAAAGGTGATCATCTTAGGAAGGAGATTTTGAGGAACATTTGAGGAACATGCTGGTTTTTGAAAGCCTCTTCAGAAGAAATCACGGAAGAACCAGCCATTTTTAACACTTCTTCAGAGCTGAGGAACCAGCTGGGGTTTTTTTTTTTTTTTAAACACTTCTTCAGAAGAAATTATCTGAGGCATGAGTGGTTTTTGGGATTTCTTCAGAAGTGACCATCAGAGGAAAGATCCTTGTGGTCCAATTCCAGTAACCTCATGTTAGATGCAGGTGATGCAGTAACCCACTGTGATGAGAGACACTTGGCCAGTTATAATTTCAAACAACGGGGCAGCATTCCTAGCTCGAACTGCCAATCTTGGTACCTTCTAGACAACACGAATGGTTGTTCTGTAGCCACGATGGTGGCAGAGCTGCAGAAGTAGTAGTGATGGTTGTCTTGATGGCACACACGGTAGAAATTCCAAGCTCCGATGGTTTGTTCTACATCTTAGAGGCAAGTTGTGTTCCTGGTCAATCTCCAGGAACCCTGCAGGAACGGGAGGTTATGGAACGCAGGTACTGCTTATTTCCTCTCCTTACAGGGAATTCCGAGATCTTCTTGCCAGATCCTCCAAGGTGGCAGGTGCAGATGCAATCAACTGCGCTTTGCCAAAACTTCAACCGACTTCATCCTTCTGTCAACAACATTACTGAAATTCTTGGATTCTCTTTTGTTCCAGAAACACCTCCATGCTGGAGGAAGTTACGTAACCGTACCCGAGTTTACACACGCAGAGCCTCGCTAATCTGAGCTATCGTTCAGGTGAAAGGAAGGAAGTTGTTGAGTTTGTGGGAGAGGCCTTCTGAAGGGTTTATACCTTTAAGAGATCTCTGTGTGTCTGGGCCTGACCGTGATTGAGGTAAACGTCATGAAACACCTTTTCAGACTGACACTCCCTCTCTCTCTCTTTCTCTCTCTCTTTTTTTGAGGTGGTATGAATTAGACAGCACTTCTGGTACTTTTGCCCCTTATATATCCCTGTGTTAACGTTAAGGACAGATATTCTGGGCACGGACAGAAGGTTACACGTCTTAGAGGTGATTCAGGTGAGGAGTAAAGAAGCCTCTACTGGTGTTTCTCATGTGAACAGGGTGATGCCCCTTTGGTGAAAGCAGTGCCAGAGACAAACAGGGAAGCTTGGAACCTTCTAAACATCACGCAGCCATTGCCACAGTATGAGGGGAGATACCGTACCTGCGTGCTCGTACAGAGCGCCGGGATTCCACCTGTGTCTCGGAGTCCATTTCAGGATCGGCAGATTTGGAGTCGGTGTCTGTAGGCGACTCTCGAGACGGTTGCCTCTTCACACTTTTCTTCAGAGGAATCTTGCGAGGCGGGGGTCTGGAGGATTGGCCCACATGCTCTGCTTCCTGCATCTTGTTCCTCTGCGTCTTGTCCGAAGGCCTGGGCTTCGGTGGGGGCATTTTGAACCGCGCGACGGATTCCGCTCTGAACTTGCGCCCCTTCAACAGCCGGGACTTGTCCTTGAGGGACAGGCCGCGACCTCCGAAACCTTTAAGAGGCATCGGTCGCACTGGCATCTCTCTACGGAAGCGCTTGGGCGGTCCGTGCTCGAGCTCGGGCGGCGGCAGGCGTCCCATTTCCTGAATCCTCCTCTTCATAGGACGAATGGGAGGCCTCTCCTGCAGGCGTGGAGGTGGAGGGAATCTGGAAGACGAGTTGGAGGAAGACGGTGGACCAGATTTCCATGAAGGAGATCTGTAAGGGGGGCGAGGGTACGGGCTGCCCCCTTCCCTACGCAGCCACTCGGGGGCGTGGTGCCCGGGCCTTCCCCTCCCTCGCCCCCTGCCGGCGTCTCCGTGCTGCTTCCGTGGATCTCGCTCTGTAGACCACCTGCACATCCATCACAAACAATACAAACAAGTGGGTTATAATGCCAGGTCCTTCTGCTTGCACAGGGTTAGGGGCATTTCTTAACTTTTATTATTCTACATCCAGCCCCCAACCTGCTGAACGCCACAGGGGCGGGGTATAAAACGGGACTTGATTTAAAAGGGTATATAACACTTTCTCCATAATGACTGCGTGACTTCTAAAGGGACCTCTTTTTTTTTTTTTTTCTTTTTTTTTATAAATAGATCCTTTTTGCAAACTTTACCCCCAGCAAAACAAATGAAGTAAAGGAACTGTAGAGTGGAGGGGGATGTTAACATTTATCTCCCTGTAGTGTTGACTTTTGACCCTAATACTTCTCTGTTTACTCATATCGCCCCTGTATCTCTACCATTATCATCATCATCACCATCATCATCATCATCATCACCACCATCACCCGGCCTGCGCGGGTCAGCCATGATTCCTGTACCTCTCTGGATACGAGTTCCTCTCATGGAACTCTCTGGGCTTTCTCTGGGGCATGTCAGAGGGCCTGGGCTCCCCGTTGTGGTGAGGGTAACCCCCTGGGCCATTCCAGCGATGCCCTCCGTGGGCCGGACGCCCGAAGGGCCTCTCCCTGGGGCTTGCTTGCCTTCCAGGACCCCAGCTCCTCTCCTGCTCATGGGGAGGGTTTTGGTATCGTTGCGGGGCTCTGAAGGTGTTCTGTGGCGATGGACCCCTGCGGTCTGACGGAGAGCTGTGGAAGTATCGGGAAGAAGGAGAAACGTGGCCGGAATGGTTCCCGTAGAAGGGCCTGTGGTGGCCTGACGGTCCGTGAGGGGAGTGGCGGTGTTGGACAGGGGGAGGGCGGTTCGAGCGGGACGGGGAGGACCTCCTGCGGCCACGCTGAGAATCCTGAGACATGTGGTACGGTCTGAAGTTATCCTGGTTCTGATGCGTCCAGTGTCCGTGCGGTCTCTCTCTCGGGTCTCCCATCGGAGGTCTCTTGTCCCTGGGGTAAGGGGAATGTCCTCCGCTGTTGCCCTCTCTCCAGCTGGGAGGGGCCTTACCTGGGGGACCTCGAAATCCCCTAGAAGATGGGCCCAGTCGCCCTCCGCGGTGCTCGCCGTGACCGCTATCAGAGAAGGACCTGAAAACAACAGCGGAGACAGACAGTGAGGCGCTGAAACGAACTGATAAAGTGTTCCAGGGAAGGAGATAAAGGAGTACCTCTGTCTGGAACGAGGAGAACCTGAGTGAGGTCTCACCATCTTCACACTGCTCACGGTCCTGCAGACAGGAAAAAAAACAGGACTCTGAAATGAAGCTCACTTTGGGGAGAAAAAAAAAAAAACTATTATTAATTATGAGGAGAGAAATGTGAAGAAAAGCTGGAGGTCTGGAGAGAGATAACAGGACAAAGCTCTTCTTACACAAACCAAGAACTAGTTGTAATGGAGGAAAAGTAATAATAATAATAATAATAATAATAATAATAATAATGGCAGTACAGTTTTCCAGTCACGTTACCAAGACAACTGAACAGGAAATAAACAAAAATCAAAACTCTCAATCAATTCAGTTAGATTATTATCAACACAAACTCCCAGTTTGTAAAGTAAACATTGTTAAAACTGCAAAAGAAATTCACTATACAAATAAATAAAATATTAAAAAAAACATTAAATGCACGCAGTTTATTATTATTATTATTATTATTATTATTATTATGTATATACTGCTCTGTGTTTGGAGACTAACCGAATGCAGGCCAGCTAAACTAAACTAGCTCAACAAACTCCACTCTTTATAACTAATAATGTTAAACACACCGCACTAACACCGCGACATGGTAAAAATAAACTTATTTCAGTCATTAAAACTCGTTAATATTTTTATTAAAACTATAAACTGCCCTTCATTTTGTATAAGAGTACTCACCCAAGGTTATTCGAGAAGCTAACGTTAAAACACCGCTAGCAAGAAGCTAGTTCAGCTAGCACTAAGAGCTAGCTACTTCGCTAAACCTTCTTAACCGTAATCTTAATCGCTCTTGAGCAAAAATCCGTTGAATATTAATTTAAATATATACATTAAATCGACGTCTTGAATATATCGTCGTAAATCTAACTTATATTTTCGTCTCTGCGTCCATAATGCGTCGACAGCAAAGCGACGCTAAAGCTACACAGAACTGCAACCTACGCCGTAATTTTCCCCCACAGTAATATTTCGATAAAACCCGCCTGCTCGAATACGATTGGATAATCCAACTGTCTGTTTAAAAATAATAAGCGCGAGGATGCATCTAGCCAATCATATTCCAGGAGACGTCTTGGTATCAGCCAATCCCAGAGCGCGAAAGGCGGGGCTTGTTAGAACGGGTGAGAGATAACGTCCTCCGACAGCTGGTTGATGAAGAGGTGACGACAAAACAATATGGCGCCTGACAACTGAGGGGCGGGGTGTGACGTAAACCTGATCTCAGATCAGCTTCACTGTCCGAGTGTTAACGGAAATGGCTGAATGCTGGCGCAGTAGACTGACTCCAGATCAGCGTCAGCGAGTTAACGCGCTAAAGCTAACTAACATTCCTCCCTGACGGTGAACCTTCAGCTGCTGTGTTCCGTCAGCTTTAAATAAACTCCAGCAGCGATAAACACAACAATTCCTGTCAGTTAGCGAACTTAATCTCTGTCCAAAGCATTTAAACCTTATTTTAAACCAGAACATTAAATCAGAGCCACAGTAAAGTCAGTGTCCTGCTGAGCCTCAGTCCATCATTTACAGCAGTGTTCACACAATCCGGCACTAAAACCTCCAATAGCAATAAATCTGTTCATAAAATTATCATAACATTCGCACCACAGACTCTATATCTGCAGATACAGTACATACAACCACTTATTCTCATATTATAAAACTTAAAATAGTAATTCTGTAACGTCATTTCTATAGCTAATATCAGATTATAATACAGTAGTTATATTTCCATAAAACTAATAAATTAATAACTTAAATTAACAAGTTTTTCTTATTAATATTTCCTTAAAACTAATAAATAGGATTTTTAGAATATTATATCCATTAAAAAATAAATTTTTACGCATTTTTAAGTAATTTTTATTTAAATGGCACATTTTACTATTTACATAAATTATTATTATTATTATTATTATTATTATTATTATTATTATTATTATTATTATAAATCCTTAAATCCAGTTATCTATATATTTTAAGAAAAAAGTTACTACTAAAAAGTAGCTACTTTACTTTTTAATTCTGGTTTATTTGATATATTTACTGATAAATGTATTGGCATATTAAAAGATATATAAAAATGTGCTGGTGGTGTATTTATTTATTTGTTTGTTTATTTATTTATTTATATTAAACAGGGTGAGTTTGGAGGTTAGTTCATTCCAGGGTTCGGATTAACGCCGGTCTGTGATGTTAATCACCAGGTAATTATTCTTTCCCACACTAATTATGCTCTGATATAGATGAGATAATTAACTGGTTCATGTGTAACGAGATTTCTGACACCTGTAATGTTAATTTTATCGTTTGCTCTCCTTGAGAAATGAGTTTCAGGGCATTTCATCAGTCATTTAGATACACAGAGTACTTCATCATTCCCTAAAGGATTCATTGTTTTACTGGCGTGTGGGTAAAAACCCTGCTCGCCAATACACCTGCTAACGGGTATTTAAATATAAACACCACCCACATTCATCCTGTCCCTCCATCTTCTCTAAAAAGTCTTCACAGTTTATTCCCTGCTAATATTATTCATAATAATAATAATAATAATGTTTATTTATGGCACGGTCTTTTCTGAACAATGCAGTAAAGTGAGAAAGTTTAACATGAGGTTAATGAAACTCACACACAGGAAACACAATAAAAGATTTCGTAATTGTGTAATGTTTTTATATTTTAGCGTTATTAATAAGCGTAACATGGCGTTCAGGCTTCATGCAGCTTGTTTACAGAAAGTTCTTGTGCAGTAGGATGATTTATCCGCTAGCAGGAGAAAGGATGAGTCCCGTTTCGAGGAAAACGCCTTCCGGTGCGTCATCACACAGAAACACAGTAAACAGGAGCAGAAACCTTTACCACCGCCTCATCTTCACCCCACAGCAGATTTCTGTCACTCATAATTCCTACAACATTACAGTGAAAATATGGATCTGAAGCAGCCCCTTAATCAGGCTAAACCCTGACGCTAACACGAAGGCCTCGTCACGGCTGCGTCCTAAACGCTAAATGCTAATACAGCGTGTGATTTAGGATCGTGTACACACACTCTGCTTCACAAAAAACAAAAGAAATCTAGAAACAGAGAATGTGGAACTTGTAGCCAGCTAGTTCATGGGATGATTAGCTTTCTACAGAAAACAGCACAGTGAGCTCGAGCATAAGATAATCTGTATTTTAGTGTTTTAGTAAAAGCATCAAGTCCACAAGGCAGAATTCATTTTCATTATCATGACGCTGCAGATCTACTGTTCGCTAAATACAACACAGCGCTAACGTGCCGGTTTTTACATTTTTTAACGTGATCATCATCATCATCATCATCACCTTCACCTTTATTACACGCTTTATTATCTCTGGCTTCTCCCCTCTGATACAAAAACAAAAAACGCTTTTTAACCAGAATTAGCTCTTGTAGAAAAGAACATGCTCGCTAACACACCTAGCTTACTGGCTCACTGAAGCTAGCTAGCATCTCACCTATGCTGTGTGCGCGTTTTTTTTTTTTTATTAAGTTAGCTAGCATACTAAGTTAGCTTGCATCCTTAATGCTTTAAAATTGTCCAAACTAATCACTACACAATAATCATACTGTGTGTTGATAAGCGATAAAGCAATGCAGTGCAGGAAAGCAGAGCATATTAGCATAAATCCAGTCCAGTTTACTGTATAGCAGCGCTAGTCTACTGTTTACGCTAACAATCTCCTCACTGTAGTGAAGAATATCGTACGTCTTTTAGTCTGTCAGGTTTTTCTTCTCTTTCATGTGCTTTGGCTGGCCGTCATTTTACAAACATATTTATATATACTGTATAAATGTACAGTTATTTACACACCCGGCGTGCTTCTATACCGCATTCAGGGGTTTTTAATCGCAGTATGACATCACGATAGTGCACTAGAGATTAAACCATTAGCTCTTATAGAGAAGAACATGCTGGCTAACATAGCTAACTAACTAACTAACTAATTAACTAAGTAACGCTAGCCAGCCTGTTCTGTTTGCGTTGCGTTAGCTTGTTATGGAAATGACACGACGATGACCTCTCAGTTCTGTAAACACGTTTCTCAGACTCGCATTCTGTTCAAAATAATAATAATGTTTAGAAGAAAATTATGATCATTTTAACTGATGAAATCAAATCAGATACTGTGATTAGATATTTTGTGTATCTGATTATCAGCACATGCCTAATACACATATTTATCCAGAGCTAATAAACAGCACACACTGTTTTCATTACAGAGAAATAAACAAACAAACAAACAAACAAACAAACAAACAAACAAATAAATAAATAAATAAACAGAAGATTGATTAATGATGGATTTCAGTCCAGCCTCGATAGTCTCTGTGTTATTATTAGCTGTAGCAGGACAATGCTAATGTGGCTAATGTTTGAAAATAATGCTCAGTCGATCCATCCAGTGATGAAGCATTTCCTCTTTTTCTTCTTCCTCTTCCTCTGTCTCACTCACTCAACCTACACACACACACACACACACATACACACACACACAAGTGTAAATTAACACAGTTATTAAAGGCTATTATATCACAGTGCTGCTGAGTTCTGCACTCTGATTGGTCAGAAGGTGTTGATTAGTTCTCTATAACAGCAGCTCTGACAGTAGCGCAGGTTTACATTAATGCGCTCGCTCTAATATGTTACTGTTTCTATAGCAACGGCTCATTCATAGGGACGTGTACAGCGGACGCTCCACATAAACGGATTTATAACGTGTGTAATTGCTGTTATGATGAAGTTTTCTGTGAGGAGAAATGTGTTTATGTAACATGTATGGAAGGAGTCTCCAGTGTCAGCGCTTTGTAACAGTCAGAGGTGAAGCTGCAACTTCTCAGTAACATGCGGAACAAGCTGTGTTTATTTTCTTATTAACTCTGTGTGTATATCTGTGTGTGTGTGTGTGTGTGTTTATATGTGTATGTATATGTGTGTGTATATATATATATATATATATATATATATATATATATATATATATATATATATATATATATATATGTGTGTGTGTGTGTGTGTGTGTGTGTGTGTGTGTGTGTGTGTGTGTGTGTGTGTGTGTGTGTGTGTGTGTGTGTGTGTGTATATATATATATATATATATATATATATATATATATATATATATATATATATATATATATATATGTGTGTGTGTGTGTGTATGTGTGTGTGTGTGTGTGTGTGTGTGTGATTATGTGTGTTTATGTGTGTTTATATGTGTGTGTGTATATGTGTGTGTATACACTATTACCAAAAGTATTGGGTCACCCATCCAAATGATCAGAATCAGGTGTCCTAATCACTTGACCTGGCCACAGGTGTATAAAATCAAGCACTTAGGCATGCAGACTGTTTTTACAAACATTTGTGAAAGAATGGGCCGCTCTCAGGAGCTCAGTGAATTCCAGCGTGGAACTGTCATAGGATGCCACCTGTGCAACAAATCCAGTCGTGAAATTTC
>CM041001.1:111486-142871 GCA_022985145.1 Pangasius djambal | reverse complement strand
ACACACAGAGAACTGACACAGAGAACTGACACACAGAGAACTGACACAAAGAATTGACACACAGAGAACTAACACACAGAGAACTGACACACAGAGAACTAACACACAGAGAACCGACACACAGAGAACTGACACAGAGAGAACTGACACTCAGAGAACTGACAAAGAGAGAACTGACACAGAGAACTGACACAGAGAATCGACACAGAGAGAACCGATACACAGAGAACCGACACACAGAAAACTGACACACAGAGAACTGACACACAGAGAATCGACACACAGAGAACTGACACAGAGAATCGACACACAGAGAACTGACACACAGAGAACTGACACAGAGAATCGACACACAGAGAACTGACACAGAGAATCGACACACAGAGAACTGACACAAAGAATTGACACACAGAGAACTAACACACAGAGAACTAACACACAGAGAATTGACACACAGAGAACTGACACAAAGAATTGACACACAGAGAACTAACACACAGAGAATCGACACACAGAGAACTGACACAGAGAACTGACACAGAGAACTGACACACAGTACTGACACACAGAGTACTGACACAGAGAATCGACACACAGAGAACTGACACAGAGAACTGACACACAGAGAAATGACACACAGAGAAATGACACACAGAGAACTGACACAGAGAACTAACACACAGAGAAATGACACACAGAGAACTGATACACAGAGAACTGACACAGAGAATCGACACACAGAGAACTGACAGAGAAATGACACACAGAGAACTAACACAGAGAAATGACACACAGAGAATTGACACACAGAGTACTGACACAGAGAACTAACACAGAGAAATGACACACAGAGAACTAACACAGAGAACTAACACAGAGAACTAACACAGAGAACTAACACAGAGAAATGACACACAGAGAACTGACACAGAGAGTACTGACACAGAGAATCGACACACAGAGAACTGACACACAGAGAACTGACACAGAGAACTGACACACAGAGTACTGACACAGAGAGAACTGACACAGAGTACTGACACACAGAGTACTGACATGCAGGAGTTAAAATTATAATTTATAAATTTAGATGTTTCCTGTGCAGCTAAAATAAACCCTCCTTTGGGTAGGAGGTGTATAGTGTAGAACTGAGCTGTTTAAGTCACTTGTAATCCTGTTATTTATTTGATATGTTTTATTTAATTAAAGTAATAATAGTGTGTGTGTGTGTGTGTGAGAGAGAGAGAGAGAGAGTGTGTGTGTGTGTGTGTGTGTGAGAGAGAGAGAGAGAGTGTGTGTGTGTGTGTGTGTGTGAGAGAGAGAGAGAGTGTGTGTGTGTGTGTGTGTGTGTGAGAGAGAGAGAGAGAGTGTGTGTGTGTGTGTGTGTGAACTCACCTCTCTCAGTTCTATCCTCTTCTGTACTGACACACTCCTCGCTGCTACTCCTCCTCACACTACTACTGCTGACTGACTACTTTATGAGCTCCAATCACACCGCACAAATTATTCATTAGGCTAACTGCTGCTCAATCATACACACACACACACACATACACACACACACACACACACACACACACACACACACACACACACACACACACACACATATACGCATACTTCTATGATTTCTCTTGTTAACCCAAATGTTAGCCTGACTTTATATATAATATAATATAATATAATATAATATAATATAATATAATATTTACTTGCACACAAATTACTGACAAACAAAATACTGAAACACAAAGTACTAACACAGAGATTAAAGACCCACACAAAATACTAACAAATTTCTGACAAACACATACAAAGTACTGACACACAACTTACACATGGATTACGGACACACACATAGTACAGAAACACAATTTACTGATGCACACAAAGTACTGACACAAAGAAGTGACACACAGTACTGACATTCACACAGAATTGACACATACAGAGTACTGACACACAAAATACTGACACACACAGAGTACTGACACAGACAAAGTACTGACAGAGTACTGACACACAAAATACTGACACACACAGAGTACTGACACACAAAATACTGACACACACAGAGTACTGAAACAAAGAAGTGACACACACAGAGTACTGACACAGACAAAGTACTGACAGAGTACTGACACACAAAATACTGACACACACAGAGTACTGACACACAAAATACTGACACACACAGAGTACTGAAACAAAGAAGTGACACACAGTACTGACACTCACACAGAATCGACACATACAGAGTACTGAAACAAAGCACTGACAAACAGAGTACTGACACACAGAGTACTGACACACAGAGTACTGACACACAGAGTACTGATATGCAGCAGTTAAAATTATAATTTTATTTGGTTTAGATGTTTCCTGTGCAGCTAAAATAAATCCTCCTTTATCGAGCTACACATGCTACTTCTGAGATGCCAGTGATCCTGACCCCTTCTGCTCCTCCTCGCTGCTTGATCCATCCTGATGCCCTACTTCTGGTTGGAGTTCTCATCGGTTGAGTTCGCTCGCTGCTGCTGGGGCCCCATATGGACGGCCTGAAGAACCGTTTGGTTTGCTGGGGATGGTGCCACCTGGAGGCTGTGGAGATGGTTTGGGGATCACATATGGGGAGCTGTACTGTAATGGCTTGGGACTGTGATTGCTGTAGTGGCTTTGGGGCTGCGGTTGCCACGAGCAGCTTCGTACTCAGGACTCCATCAGTGGACGGTGGATAGATTTTAACCAACCGGACTTCTTGTGGAAACTGTGATGAATTTATTGGTTGCACATTTGCACTATTTGTCCTTATAGCGCACAATAATAGAAGGGATTTATTTATAATCGCACTATCTGTTGCACCCAGATGAGGATGGGTTCCCTTTTGAGTCTGGTTCCTCTCAAGGTTTCTTCCTCATATCATCTCAGGGAGTTTTTCCTCAACACCGTCACCTCTGACTCACTCATTAGGGATAATTAAAATATTTATAATATATTTTTTGTGAATCCATTTATTTCTGTAAAGCTGCTTTGTGACAATGTCCTTTGTTAAAAGTGCTATACAAATAAAACACCACACACACACACAGTGATAGCTGATTTCTGATCAGTTATTATAACACGGTTTTTTAAGTGCAGGCTCCGTCCCAAATCACTTAGCGTGTGTGTCAACATTCTGTGAGTGTGTTTATTACACAGTTATAAACTCAGTTTCAGTAAGCACTTTATCCTGGTCAGGGTCACGGAGGATCCGGACTCTATCCCCTGGATGTAAGGTGGGAATACATTCTGGACAGAACAGAGGAACACCACACAGACACAGGGAGAACATGTGAAACAACACACACACACACACACACACACACACACACACACACACTGAGAGTAACCCGAGATCAGGATGGAACTGCAGAACTCTGGAGCTGTGAGAAGGTGATGATCCCCACAGTACCACCGAGAAAACCAGACACAGTGCAGAGCAGATTTATACACGTGTACTCCTACTCCTACTGCTCCTGTAATGATAACAACAACAACAACAACAATAATAATCACAATAGTGAATACAAAGGAGCGAACATAAAATAAAGGAGTGAATATAAAGGATTAATATAAAGTAAAAGAGTGAATATAAAGGAGTGAATATAAAGTAAAAGAGTGAATATAAAGGAGTGAATATAAAGTAAAAGAGTGAATATAAAGGAGTGAATATAAAGGAGTGAATATAAAGTAAAAGAGTGAATATAAAGGAGTGAATATAAAGTAAAAGAGTGAATATAAAGGAGTGAATATAAAGTAAAAGAGTGAATATAAAGGAGTGAATATAAAGTAAAAGAGTGAATATAAAGGAGTGAATATAAAGTAAAAGAGCGAATATAAAGGAGTGAATATAAAGGAGTGAATATAAAGTAAAAGAGTCAATATAAAGGAGTGAATATAAAGTAAAAGAGTCAATATAAAGGAGTGAATATAAAGTAAAAGAGTGAATATAAAGGAGTGAAGACTGAGGCGTGATTAAAGGCCTGAGCTCTGCTATTGGAAGCTCGATGGGTTTGAACATGAGGAGACACAGGACTGAATAATAATATAACCTTCTCTCTCTCTCTCTCTCTCTCACACACACACACACTCTTTTCTCTCTTTTCGTGTGAATGTAGGTCAGGTTGTGGAGTTCTGGAGCTGTGGCTGATTAAAAACTCACAGGTTTTGTTTTATTCACACACACACACACACACACACACACACACACACTTACACTTTAACCCTCAGGGTAGACGAGCGGTTTGATCTGAAACAGTTTAGCACAGAGGAAGCTAGCTAACATTATAACCCTCCATTAGCTGTCAGTGGCACTAAAAATAACATTAAAAATAAAAACATTACAACCCAGAGTGTGATAAATTATACTTTAGTGCTTCTGCTGATTATAACGGCCCAACCACGGCCCTGCTTCTGAGCATCATTCACAGCACAGGAGCCTACAGGTGTGATTGGCTGTCGCAGGGTCAGGTGGGATGAAGTAGAGATGTGATTGGCTGTCGCAGGGTCAGGTGGGTTACAGAGTTTAGGATTATGTGCTAGTTTATGTTAATAAACACTGAGCAGGTGAATTTGACATGCTGTGTATTAGATGAATAAAAAAAACAAAACAAAACAAAAAGAAAAAAATGTTTTTACCAACAAAAAAATAATTTTTTGCATTTTGTCATTTAGCATCATGGTGACAAAGGTGTTTTTATTATTTTTATTTTTTTTTGACAGAAAATATTAACATTAAAGGTACATTAAAAGTAAAGATAGATAGACAGATAGATAGATAGATAGATTGCCTAACGGTTATATTTTCAGATTGCTGTGTAAACTTTATTTCTTTACCTGATTGTGCTCTGTGAAATGTGTAACATATGAATTGCGTTCCACATTTCAGTAATAATTTCAGGAAAATATTTAATTTTAAATCAAGAGAATTAAACAGTCTTATAACTGACGAGATTAAAAAAAATCCCCAAACTTTTTTTGTCTGTGTAACTGAATGAAGCTGGAATTTTTGTTTGACGTTTCCGTGGGTACGCCGGCAGGTCACGTGCGCTTACGTCAGCAGGGCGGGGCGTTTCAATCCAGATGTCCAATCAGAGGAGGCAGAGTGAAGGCTGGAGTCGGTGCGCGAGGGGGGGGGGGGGTGTAGGAGGAATGGCCACCGCATCCTCGCGCATGTGAATGACAGCAGTGACGTCAGGTGACGTGTTATTTTGTCTCTCTATTTATGAGGATAGCATGCGGTGTGTGTGGAGCAGAAACACAGGGAACGGAGGAGCGGAGAAACGCGCGCGCACACACACACACACGCGCGCGCGCACCGGCAGAATGGAAGCATGGACGCGCTTTTAACCGGTTTATACTTCAGAGAGAGTTTTCCTGACACTGACACTCCATCTTCATCATCTTCATCATCATCATCATGGACTTCATGCTGAGCGGAGTGGCCGCGTGCGGCGCGTGCCTGTTCACCAACCCGCTGGAGGTGGTTAAGACCCGGATGCAGCTCCAGGGCGAGCTGAAGAGCCGCGGCACGTACCGGGTTCATTACCGGAACGTGTTCCACGCGTTCTACACCATCGGGCGCGTGGAGGGGGCGTCGGGGCTGCAGAAGGGGCTGGTCCCCGCGCTGCTCTATCAGTTCTTCATGAACGGGGTGAGACTCGGCTCTTACGCCATCATCGAGACGGCCGGCTACATCCACACGGAGGGGCGCGTGAGCACGGCGAAGAGCACCGCGGCCGGGGCAGTGTCCGGGGTCGTGGGAGCCTTCGTGGGCAGCCCCATCTACCTGGTGAGTACCAGAACCGGAACCAGGAACCAGAACTGTAAGGGCTTCACTCAGTGTCACCGTTTCACCTACTGTCATTGGCTCTGACTGTGTGGACGTGCGCATGCGCAGGGGTTTCACGCGTCGTCTTTAAATCTCAGACTATGATTGGCTCTTGCTGTTCTCTCTGTACTGTGAATTTACTGTAAACTACAAAGTGTGATGTTTGTCCTTTAAATAGAGAGACAGACCTTTTTGTCCAGACAGGGTTTATTCTCAGCACATCCCCCAGATAACCCCGTGTACACGTCACAATTTACAGTCTGATGACGTTCTGCTGCAGTAACACGTACAGAGCCGATGACGTCATTCTGCCCGTCTCATGAGGTCACGTGTGCTCCATAATGGCTTTTTTTTTTGCCATTTATTTCAAGGTTAAATTTATAGTGATGAGTCCCTGACAGTCACTTGGGCTGGTTTTTAATTACACATTTATACAAATTTATCTGAAAATTATTTACTAGAAAAGCTGCTTTTACCGCTAAACTGCGACGTGTTTGAGAGATTCTCAGCTTTCTGTTGCGCTTTCAGTGATGTGAAAGTTTCTCGTCCATATCTATATTCTGCTTGTGATTCGGTGATGAGGGTGTGTCATGCTCGTTTACCTGCGCAGGTGTATTCTCAGCCGGAACAATATACAGGTTACAGGTCTTGGCTTTCCACTGCGGATCCGGAACCTGAGTTAAACAAATGTATGCAAATGAAGAGAAGGTCTGCGTTCTCTCTCTCTCTCCCTCCCTCTCTCTCTCTCACACACACTGTGTATCGTTCCAGGTAAAAACACACCTGCAGAGTCAGTCCATGTCCTCCATTGCTGTGGGACACCAGTACCAGCACCGGGTGAGTCCTACTTCAGCTCACACACACGTCCCCTACACACTTTCTCCAGTCTGATAACCAAAACCTCGAGTCTGAGTCAATCACAGCCTGAATTATTAAGGTGATTAGATATGACGTGGACTCCCTCGCTGTAGTGACTCAGGGGAAGTGAGCGAGGCCTGAATTGGGATCAGGCAGCTGGTCAACTGTAGGAGGTGAAATGTGTTTGTCTAAAGTTACAGCTAGAAATATTTATCATTATAATTAATAATTAAATTTTTATTTCAAATATTTTCACTCTCTCCCTTACTCTTTTCCCTCTCTCTCTGTCTGTCTCTGGCTGTGTGTCTGTGGTGCAGGGGATGATGCACGCTCTGTCGGTGATCCACAGGGAGCATGGCATTATGGGACTGTGGCGAGGTTCCAGTGCGGCGGTGCCGAGGGTCAGTGTGGGTTCTGCATCTCAGCTCTCCACCTTCTCCATCGCTAAAGAACTCATCAATGACCTGCAGGTATTCACCCCCCCCCCCCCCACACACACACTCTTACACACACTCGCAATTGTCCATAACATACAAAACATATGATACTGTCAAGTCAAGTGGGTTTTTATCATCATTCCTCTGTATAGCTTGTACACATCAGACTGAAATGTTTCTCCAGAACAATGGTGCAACACAGAACAGTACACAAGACTACATAAAGTGCAAATACACAACAGTGTGAGACGAGTGCAGGACAGAACATACACAGGACAGAACATACACAGGACAGTAAATACACAGGACAGAACATACACAGGACATGGGCTGTAAACTGTAAACTATTTTGTAGTGTAGCTACAACAAGTATAGCAGCAGTACTGTATACTGGCAGCAAAACAAGTTCCGTAATATAAAAGTGTCTGATGCAGTACTGTAAGGTGCAGGTGTGCAGTGGTAGTGAGTCAGACTGGGTCAGGTGTTTGACTAGTCCAGGTGAGCGTTGGGAGGCAGCAGGGTGGTGAGTAATCTGACTGCCTCAGGGAAGAAACTGTTGCGGAGTCTGCTGGTGGTACGAACACTCCTGTACCTTCTGCCAGATGGCAGGAGGGTGAAGAGCCCGTGAGAGTGGTGATAGGGGTGAAACGGGTGAAACGGGTGAGAGTGGTGATAGGGGTGAAACGGGTGAGACGGGTGAAACGGGTGAGAGTGGTGATAGGGGTGAAACAGGTGAAACGGGTGAGAGTGGTGATAGGGGTGAAACGGGTGAAACGGGTGAGAGTGGTGATAGGGGTGAAACAGGTGAGACGGGTGAGAGTGGTGATAGGGGTGGAGGGGGGTGAGGGGGTTGTTCGCAGTACTGGTGGCTTTGCAGATGCAGTGGGTGTTGTATGAGGTGTCGATGGTGGGTAGAGAGACCATGATGATCTTTTCAGCTGTTCTCACAATTCGCTGTGGGGTCTTGCGGTCGGAAGCTGTGCAGTTCCCGTACCACACGGTGAGACAGCTGGTCAGGACGCTCTCTATCGTCCCTCTGTAGAAGGTGTTGGGGTGCTGGGGTTCTTTGCTCTCTTCAGCCTGTGCAGGAAGTGGAGGTGCTGCTGGGCCTTCTAGGCTAGGCAGATGGTGTTGAGAGTCCAGGAGAGGTCCTCTATCACGTGCACACCAAGAAACCTCCACAGTTCCGTTGATGTGCGGTGGTGATTGGTCTACTCGAGTCCTCCTGAAGTCAACAACATCTCTTTAGTCTTTTCAACATTAAGAGATAGATTGTTGTCTCTGCACCATTCTGTGAGCTGCACCACCTCCTGTCTGTACGCAGACTCATCACTGCTGCTGATGAGGTCCACGACTGTAGCGTCATCAGTAACTTTGAGGATGTGATTAGAACTGTACTTTGCAGCACAGTCATGAGTCAGCAGTGTGAACAGCAGTGGCCTGAGCACACAGCCCTGGGGGGTGCCAGTGTTCAGTGTGGTGGTGCTGGAGGTGGAGCTGCTGATCCTGACGGACTGGGCTCTCCCGGTCACAAAGTCCAGAATCCAGTTGCAGAGGGAGGTGTTCAGACCCAGCAGACTCAGCTTTGTTATCAGTTCCTGTGAGATGATTGTGCTGAGTGCTGAACTGAAATCTATGAACAGCATCCTTACATAGTTGTCCTGTCCTTTTTGTCAAGGTGGGTCAAAGAAATGTGGATGATAGCAGATATGACATCCTCTGTGGAGCAGTTGGGATGGTAGACGTACTGAAATGGGTCCAGTTTGGTGGGAAGACTGCTGTTTATGTGTTTAGCCACTCGAAGCACTTCATGATGATAGGTGTGAGCATAACGGGCTGGTAGTCATTCAGGCAGGACACAGATGATTTTATTCAGCACAGGGATGATGGTAGTCGTTTTGAAGCACACAGGGACGACTGCTTGGCTCAGGGAAATGTTGAAGATGTCTGTGAGGACATCTGCAAGCTGATCAAGTATATTCCCTGAGCACCTGACCAGGTATGTTATCAGGACCTGCAGCTTTCTGTGCCTTGTTACATGCACTTTGTGTCTTTGGTATTAGGAAGTGACTGTGGATTCTTTCTACATAGTTCTGCTTCTCCTCTTTGATAGACAGGACAGCCGCTGAGATGGCCCCCTCAGACCAGGTTCTCACCTGTTTCAGAACCTGGTCTGGCACCTTTCAGAAGCGGTCAGTATGCTGGGATTAGCATAACAGAGATGTGGTCCGAGCAGCCGAGGTGGGGGCGGAGTGCAGCCTTGTAAGTGCTGCGAATGTTCGTGTAAACAAGGTCTAGAGCGTTTGTACCACAGTTCACAAAATCAACATGCTGGTGGAATTTTGGCAGCACTGATTTACGGTTTGCGTGGTTAATGTCCCCACCAACAATTAAAAATCTCTCTCACACACACACTTCATGTCATCAGGTGTGTGTGAACAGTGGTGTGAATTTAGTGTACAGTGTGTACATTGAGTCACCATACACACACCTGATGAGACACAGTGCGTGACAGAAATACAAGACAAACAGGTCTGGTTTGAACACATTCCAAACTGCTGAAAAGTTCAGATAATTAGATAATAACCTTCACACACAATCATTGTATACATGTTCACTTTAACGCTCTCTCTCTCTCTCTCTCTCTCTCTCTCACCTTGTCTGTCTGTCTATCTGTCTGTCTGTCTATCTGTCTGTCTATCTGTCTGTCTGTCTGTCTATCTGTCTGTCTTTATGCAGATATTCTCAGCTGATAGCTGGCTGGTGTCTCTCTGCGCAGGGATGATCAGCAGTGTGGTGGTCGTTCTGTTCATGACTCCATTTGATGTCATCAGCACACGACTCTATAATCAGCCTGTGGATCACCTGGGAAAGGTAAGGAACACTGACCCCATCCCACAACACTGACCCCATCCCACAACACTGACCCCACCCTTGACCTCGCCCCTTCTGGGAGCTGTACAGCTTTGAAGATGACTCACACATAAATTTACAATGACTGACTGAAATTACAGCTAATCTGATGCATTTCATTAAACATGAAGCATTTAAATGGAAGTGTGTGTGTGTGTGTGTGTGTGTGTGTGTGCAGGGTCAGCTGTACCGAGGCTTCATGGACTGTTTCTCTAAGACCCTGAGGAAGGAGGGTGTTTTTGGACTGTATAAAGGTCTGGGTGCGTCATATTTCAGACTCGGACCACACACTATCCTCTCACTGCTGTTCTGGAACCAGCTACGAATACTTTACTACAGCTAACACACGCGCACACACACACACACACACACACACACACACACACACACACACACACACACACAGAGGAATGGCTGGGTTTAAAGTGATGTTCATGTTGAAGTCACAGTAATGATGAGTAATGACTCGGAAGCTTTTTAAGGATTTAACGTTATATTTTCGACAGAAGAGGAGATTGTAAATATGACTCCCTGCTCCTCTTGTCTTATTAATATTAATAATAATAATAATAATAATAATAATATCACCCTACTTTAATGAGCTGAGTGTTTTAACATGTCGCTGTGTAAAACCTGAATAACGCTGCAGGAACAGTTCAATTCAATTCAATTCAGTTTTATTTGTATAGCGCTTTTAACAATGGACATTGTCACAAAGCAGCTTTACAGAAATAAATTGATTAACAAAAAATATATTATAAATATTTGAATTTATCACTGTGAATTTATCCCTAGTTCAGCTGTGTGTACGTTTCTAAAACATTATATTATTATATCACTGTCAGAGTGTTTCTCTTATTTTGGTCTGATATAGAGACGACAGAGCCGAGGCTTTAAAATACAAACGAATGAATATTTAGCATCTCCTGAGAGCGTGCCATGGCGCAGAGCAATAAAGAGCGCGAGTAATGATGAGGAAACGTGTTGGCTGCTGATGTAGTACAGTTTAGGTTATCATTTTTAAGACTCATATAGATAATGTTCTTATGCCATTATTTGCTTCTAATGCACTTAACGTATCAAAGCAGAGATTTCACAAAATCTCACACTAATCCGGTGAGAAGAGTTTAGATCGGAGACCTGAGAGCTTTTACACGTCACAAACTCCTCATTACTGTGATTCTGACACGAAATATACATACAATTTATACATCAAGAATTAATATAATTTAAATAGAAGTAATGAGAAAAGGGAGAGTTTAACACAGAAGCATATATTAATATAATTAAATTCTAATTATGTGAAGAATTTGAGTGCTGTACATCACTAAGTTGTGTATTATTATTATTATTATTATTATTATTATTATTATTTAGTTATCTAGTGTATTAGTGTAAGGTTTAGTATTTTATACAATAAGTGTTTAAATTCACTCACATGTTCAGTGTTTAACAGAAGGTTTCATACAAACATCCCGCTGTAACGTTAATGTTTCTCAAACACAGATCTCAATATTAACACCAACATCAGACTGATTTACAGCTTTTTCTTTGTTATGTGCCAGAATCAAAGGGACTTTTCTGGGTTTTTTTGAGGAAACACCGGAAAATACACAATAAAATAGTGTGTAATAAAACCCTTTAATACTGAATAAGCTACAATAACTACACAGTGTAGTAATAAAGTCCTACACTACTCAGAGTGGTTAAATTAAATTCACATAACTGACAGATTATTTTAGACAACAGTACAACACACGTTACCCTACTGTGCTCATTCACATTCACTCTGACGTAATAATAATAATAATAATAATAATAATAATAATAATCACCAGATGTTTATAGAGTGAGTAACGCAAGGCTGAACTGATTCAACAACTTTAATAATAATGATGTTAATGATGTTAATGATGTTAACTCTTCCCCACTGACACTGAGAGAAATCAGGAGCTGGTTGATGTGTACAACTTAATTATGCAAACTGGATTTCACGGTTTTATTTTTTTATTCTGTCTGGAATAATGTGAGTTAAAGGCAGTGAGATGTGAAGACATGGTGCAGCTTTTACCTTCAGTCCTTTAAGGTTATATTTCAATTATTATTTATTTATTACTGACTGCATAAAGAATCTCCAGCCTCACACAGCTTGTGTCTCTGCGACGTGGAGAGACAGAGGAAGTGTTACTGGTCTTTCACATTCACTGTGTCCTAGGAGTGTCTCTCTCACACACACACACACACACACACACACACGGCAGGTTTAATATGGCGTTAAATACGAAACTGAACTGTATAAACGAGTCAGATGTGACTAACACCTGAAGCCTTACCGTAACACACTGACTGCTGAACATCAGCGTGTGAGCGGAGCTAAACCCATATCCGCATTTCTGTACAGTGTCACACTGTTAAAAACACTATATATATAAATAAAACTGAGCTGAATTGCAAACTGTATTAATACTGCTGTACAGTTACACCAGGAATTAACACTGCTGTTAACTAACGTCACAGGACTGACGTGTGAACAAAGCTGATGTTCAGCCTGAAATACTGCAAATGAATAAAATAAAGTGTGTGATTTATTCTCCGTTCATTCATAACAAACTCTTTACTTGGCCTTTTATTATAACATCATTTTTTTATTCTTTACAAAATAATCCAACAAATTCTACACACACACAAGAAATCTCACACTGACCACAGACACACACACACAAAATCACACACTGATCTCACACACACACACACACACAGATCACACACACACACACAGACACACACACACACAGACACACACACACACAGATCACACACATACAAAATCACACACTGATCTCTCACACACACACACAGACACACACACACACACAGATCACACACATACAAAATCACACACACACACACACACACACACACACACACACACACACACACACACATTCATCTCACACATTCCAAACAAGAATGTAACAAACATGAAGTGGATAACACATTTATTTACACTTCAGAGATGTGTGTGTGTGTGTGTGTTATCCAAACACTCCAGGGTCGAGCAGCTGGAAAGACTGAACAAATGTGTGAAAGTCCTGCACCGTCCAAACACCATCAGCAACCGCACTACTGCTACTGCTGAGAGGACTGAGAGAGAGAGAGAGAGAGAGAGAGACACAGAGAGAGAGAGAGACACACACACAGAGAGACAGACAGAGAGAGAGAGAGACAGAGAGAGAGAGAGAGAGAGAGAGAGAGAGAGAGAGAGAGAGAGAGAGAGAGAGAGAGAGAGAGAGAGAGAGAGACAGAGAGAGAGAGAGAGAGAGAGAGAGAGAGAGAGAGAGAGAGAGAGAGAGAGAGACAGAGAGAGAGAGAGAGAGACAGAGAGAGAGACAGAGAGAGAGAGAGAGAGAGACAGAGAGAGAGAGAGAGAGAAGCTTATTCCCACTCGGGGTTTGTGTGGAATTTCAGTTTATACAGTTTCAGATTAAAGGGTGAAACTTTCCCACTGAAACACTCTCTCAACGTTAGAGAATTTAAATTCACACTGACTGCTGATGATGTCATAGTGGGCGTTAAAACAGCTGACCAATCAGCAGCTTCCATTTAACTTACTCTGAGCAAAACTGCACACACAGTTACATTCATAACACACACTCACTATAATCACACACTGTGTTTCTTTATCTATTGCTAAATCTGATTCAGTGTGTGACCTGATGTCACAGAGCAGGACGGGGCTGAGTGTGTGTGTGTGTGTGCGCGCGCAAGTGTGTGTGTGTGTGCGCGCGCGAGTGTGTGTGTGTGTGTGCGCGCACGAGTGTGTGTGTGTGTGTGTGTGTGTGTGCGCGCGCGTGACTGACCTGATGCTGACCGGGTCGTTGAAGGTGATCAGGATGTCAGTGCTGTACTGCGGCAGACGGAATAAACACAGGTGGATATTCACTATGTTTTTTGCCTGGCAACACACACACACACACACACACACACACACACACACACGCATGAGCAGAGGAATAGGTGGCCATGTCTCATTCACCTCATACACTCCATGCTGTATACGGAATACGAAAATATACTTAACTTTTACACGTTCAAAATTTTTTTTTAAATTGAATTTAAACAATGAAGTTACACTTTTAATCTTTTTAATAACTTTTAATCACTGTTAATCATTCCTGTTAGTGATGATAAACACACACACACACACACACACACACACACACACTAGCGACCCCTAGTGGCCCACAGTGTGTTGCTGATCATTACTGATTATGATGGTGAGAATCTCTCAGTGCCAGTAAGCTGCAGGTTGCAGGAAAACCCTCATCACTCCTGAGAACATTAACATTAGATATCTGATCTAACAGATAAGGGATCAGGGATCTGATATCTGTGGATGTCTGGGTGTCTATCTGAGTGTCATATGTGACGTGTAAAGATCAGAATTTCATGCTCAAACCTGTCTGAGAGAATCTGATTATATTCAGATAAAACCTGGGATTTAGTCGGCTTTAACTCTGACGCTGAGGATCACGGGGTTCAGGGAGAAGTCACTTATGAAACAGGAAGAGCGACTCTCAGTGAGGGAACCACAAGCTCAGCTTCCCTTCCAAAACATTTCACATTTCACAATCTTTAACCAGAATTTCCAAAAAGTCATCAGAGTGTGAGTGTGAGCAGCGGGGTGTGTGTGTGTGTGTGTGTGTGTGTGTGTGTGTGTGTGTGTGTGTGTGTGTGTGTGTGTGTGTTTCCATCAGAGCTTTATGAAGAAGAACTAACAGTAGTGTTGATATCATCCAGTGATCACTCTGGATCAGGGGTCATGTCCAGGAGTACACAGTATTGTGAAACCACCAGAGCTCACATCTCAGAACAGCAGTTTGGGACACAGCCACAGGTCAATTTATATTTATATAGTTTATGGGTTATTGTTTTTTTCAAATACTCTATTAATTTAAACTCTAGTAAACTGATATTAATACTTACCATTAGACATTAATCCCTTTAAAACGTGTACCGGTGACAAACATAAAGCTGAGAGAGAGGAACACTCTGCAGGATGTTTGCTAGCTGTGCTGATTGGGACACAGCCATAGTGTACAGCAGCATGTGATTTGGAACACAGCCTTGGGGCAGTGGTTCAGCTCAGTGGTTAAGATGTTTGACTCCTGATCGGAAGGTTGTGAGCTCAATCCCCAGCACCACCAACCTGCCACCACTGGGCCCTTGAGCGAGGCCCTTAACCCTCAACTGCTCAGGTGTATAAATGAGATTGTAAGTCGCTCTGGATAAGAGTCTGCCAAACGCCATAAATGTAAATGTTCTGTATCTGCAGCTGATGTGTGTGTGTGTGTGTGTGTGTGTGTGTGTGTGTGTGTGTGTGTGTGTGTGTGAGTGTGTGAGTGAGACCTCCTCATTGAATTTGGAGATGAGTTGAGCTCCAGTGAGGATCCAGGCCGAGCTGCACTGGCTGAGAGAGAACTGAGCCTGAGGGACACACTGCACCTCCATCACCTCCATCTGCCCCGCCTCCATCTCCTTATTACTGCCTGCTATATCCTCAAAGTGATATCTCACACACACACACACAGAGAGAACTTAAATTTAATCTGATTGAGCATGTACTGGATGTGATGGAGGCATGGCCGTGTGTGTGCGTGTTACCTGGCGGCCTGTGAATCCTCCACATGACTCTGATACTCGAGCAGCTCTATGATAATGCTCTGATCTGTGTGTGTGTGAGCAAAAACCTCCTGATTATCAGGAATCTCCCTCAACTCACTGTCACAGAGAGAGAGAGAGAGAGAGAGAGAGAGAGAGAGAGAGAGAGAGAGAGAGAGAGAGAGGGGTGAAGCAGTATATGTATATCATTACTCCAGAGATGTACAGTCGGGGCTTCCATGGGGTCAGTTAATATCAGAGAGGACTTAACCGATGATAAACTGCAAAGCTCCTGCACAAAAAGCGAAAAGGTCTGCAGTGATGATGTCACACTTACACCAATATGAGTGTGAGTGAGTGAGTGTGTGTGTGTGAGTGAGTGGGTGTGAGTGTGTGTGTGTGTGAGTGAGTGAGTGAGTGTGTGGGTGTGAGTGAGTATGTGTGTGTGAGTGAGTGTGTGGGTGTGAGTGAGTGAGTGTGTGTGTGTGTGTGTGTGTGTGAGTGAGTGTGTGGGTGTGAGTGAGTGAGTGTGTGTGTGTGTGTGTGTGTGTGAGTGAGTGTGTGGGTGTGAGTGAGTGAGTGTGTGTGTGTGTGTGTGTGTGTAAGAGAGAATCGTACCTGATGTCTTTGGTGTTGAGGGGGAGGACAGCGGACATGGCACCACCGAACAGAGGCCGAGTCATCACTCACACTGCGCTCACACACACACACACACACACACACACACACACAGAGTTACTAAAGAAAAAACCCTAATATCATACATCTGTAAATGATTCTTTCTTTTATTTAATTAAACTTTAATAAACCCTGCTCCAGTGGTCTATCCTGAATGCTCCTTCATCCCGACCGCTCTCTCTCTCTCTCTCTCTCTCTCCCTCGCTCATTCTCTCTCTCTCTCTCTCTCCCTCGCTCATTCTCTCTCTCTCTCTCTCTCTCTCTCTCTCTCCATAAATCACACACAATCTTCCTTTAACCTGAACTTTATGGTTAAAACTTTCTACTGAAACAAACCATGATTACAGAGTAGAACATTTAATAACATTAATCAGTACACACACTACTGTGTAAAATTCCGTTATATTAGAATTATAAATGTATAAACACTAACATTGTGATTAAAATCTGTGAGGTTTTTAATCGCATAATAACTCTGTAAAGTTTAAATATTAAATATCTGTTCTAAAGGCACACAGATAACCTCTGCGCAAAATCAGTCATTCTGAATTAGTGAAATGTGGAAAGTGAAAGTTTATTAAACAAATCCGCTCAGAAAACGAGCGCTAAGAGATGTAAGATAAAGATAAATATAAAAATAAATATAATAGCGTGCTAGCTAATAATATTTTTTTTAAATATTCTCAAATCCCACAGACTATATTTACTAAAATACCTGCACCCGAACGGCTTGTTTCTGAAAATTATGAGGTAAAACGCTCTTTATACGCGACTTTTAATTAAAAAAAAAATCAACTTTTTATTATTAGTTAGCTAACAGAGCTAACATTCCTGTCACGGAGTTGAGTTTCCGCCGCCATTAGCCGGATGTGACGCAATATTTTGGCCTCCACGTGCTGCCTTTGCATGACTGGAAATGTAGTTTTACACATTTTATCACAAATCACGACTCACGTTAGACAATTACTCCGTTTTTATTCAATCGTGTCAGCTCTTAGTGAAACATAATACCATGCTGGTAAAATAGTTTCACAAAAATTCAAGAGAAATAGAACTTAGATATATTTATAGACAAACAGAATTCCATCACAACAAGTGATTAACTGTTAACTAATGCCACTTTCAACGCAGTTTGTACCCATCAGTGATAGGAACAAAAATAAATCTAAAGTCGTGTGTGTGTGTGCGCGTGTGTGTGTGTAAAGCTGTGGTTCTGAAATGGACCAGTTTCATTTCTCTCACATACAGGAAGTGCAGAGAACCAGTGAGGTTCAGCACGGTGTGTGAAATGAGGAGTCGAGTCAGCTTCAGCACAGATTTCAGGATCATCACTCGCCCCTGACTGATGCACTCACAGTTTCCTTCCCAAATTGTTAAACAAAACAGTTTCTAAAGAAGAATGATAAAACCCTGAATATTTCAGACTTCACCGTGAACACTACGGTCTCTTCACGGTGTCTTTAACAAACTCTTATCAGCTAACGAGCAGACCAACAGGACCGGAACTATAAACTCGTAAAGCACAGCTCCTGTGCCCTGGTCCTGGAGAAAACCTCTCTCTCTCACACACACACACACACACAGTCCTGTACATTCAGCTTTTTTCTCATCGCACACACACTTCAACTGTTGATGAAATGTGCAGAAGAGAGGGTTCTCCAGGACCAGGGATAGGAACATGTTCTGCAATGAAAACAGACTATACAGTCACTGTGTGTGTGTGTGTGTGTGTGTGTGTGTGTGTGTGTGTGTGTGTGTGCGCGCATAATAAATAAATTTCACTGGTTTGCACTGAGGGTTTATTGAAGTGCAGTAAAGACTTCAGTTCAACAGGACGATGGGCCTGAGAGTGAACACCACCGAGCTCGCAGAGTCTGAATCAGAAGACAAAAACAGAAAATTAACCACAACTACATATTAACATGCACTATTAATTCATTAACAATATTCACACTGCATGTGTTACCTAATGATGCAATGCTGTTGGGTCTCATGTACTCATCTGTCTCTGGTTGAAGTCATCACACTTTCTGTCACAGCACTCACACACCTCATGCTTCCCATCAACACTGCGCCAGCTATATACACACACACACACACACACACACACACACACACAATAAGGTAAAAGCTGGTCTGCTGTGCGGAATGTTAACCTGCAGTTCCGGGGTTGAACACTGGGTGTCACTGTGAGTACAGGAAAGAGAGGCGGCTCAGACTCTGACCTCTGCACCTTTAATAAGATTTAACGAGCTTGAATCGGGTCTAATTCCACACACCTGCAGTCAGGATAATGAATATTTAACAGAGCTGAAGCACTCTGCAATTCCGCAGTTTTTTCCAGTCGGAATTCTGGTTATTCCCGGATGATGTGAATGCAGAGCGAACTCGTCCCACAGTGCTGTTAATCTGTTCTTTGTGACTGTTAGTGAATTATTTCTTTACTTCTGTTTCAAGATCTCAGTAAAACAGCTCTGAGTTCTAATAGGACATGTTCAGCTCACAGAGGACAGAAAATCAGAGGCAGCAGAAATAGAGTTAGATTAATCTAAGAGGAAGTGCAGTGTTATATGGTGAGGTGGTTTTCACCTGTTCCCCATGTAGCTACATCCTTTAGTTACAGAGTTCTCCTCCTGAACCGGATCAACTGTGTTCATCCAGCACGTGATGAACATCTGCAGGAATAAAACTGATTGATTCAGCTGCTGCAGACAACAACCTCATGCCACCTCAACCCCACCCTCACGCCACCTCAACCCCACAATCACAACCTCGCACAACACACTGAGGTTGTGTACCAAACAGTGTGTGTTGTAATTAAATCAGTCTTAAGACGTCTACCTAAAGCTAACCTCTCTCTCTCTCTCACTCACACACACAAAACACAAACCACCTCTAGCTCCCAGATGATTGAGCTTTAGTGCAGTGTTAAACCTGATTCGGCACCCGCAGTGTGTTAACTCCGAGTGAACGCAGCAGGTTGAGTTTCACCCTCAGCACATGACCACCTTCCCCTGACAGGAAGGAGCTGGTGGACTGAGATGATCCTGAGTCACGAGGACACCTACAGCACACAGGACAGTTCACAGTAAATACAACACACACACACACACACACACACACACACACACACACACACACACACACACACACACACACACACGTACAATACAAGTTGGGTTTTGAATTAGATCTTTATAGCGCTCTTAATGGACATTGCCACAAAGCAGCTTTCCAGAACTGCATAAATTCCTGGATATAAATATTAAACTTATAAACACATCACTGTTTTACAAACATTGCATGTTGTTTTGTCCCCCAGGGGACGTTCTAATGACCACTCCTCATTCGCTGACTATGTTGTGATATGTTGCTGTTTTGGTGTAAATGTGAAGTGAGGGGTGTGGTTCTGACCAGTGGTAATTGAGGTCACAGCTGGGCGTGGCTGCAGTGTCTGGCCCCAGCGTCACCACACAGCGGTCCAGGAAGAGTTTAAGGGCACTGTGACGAGCGCTGAGCACAGACGCCGCCATGCTGATGACTTTATCAGACTGAAACATGTCCAATGATCTCCCAGACATCCAATCATCTACAACACACGCACAGAAGACGTGCTCATCCCACAGCAGTGCATTTTGGGTAACACACACACACTCCTCAGGATGTCTACATATTTACATTTTACAGTTAGCTGAAACATGTGCATTAATAAAAACAATGTAATGAAATAGGAAGTGAAACACACACCAGTTCTGATCTGAGGCGAGGACACAGGCGTGGTTGGGATGGAGCTCAAAAGGGCAGGGCTCACAGGATTTGACTGGCTATTACTGCTAACAAAGTGAGTCCTGTTCATATCAATACACACATACACACTCCTGTCACACTAGCAGACTTATAACAGAAGGGTCCTTAACTGAATGTTAGTATACCAGCTGTACTGAAACAGACCCCACACTAACCTCTTGTAGCGGCACTCGAGGGGGATGGCCACGCCCGCTGACCTGACGATGCCAAAGCGGTTCAGAGTTGGAGTGTGGAACAGAGTGTTAGCGTAAACCAAACTGTCATCCTCAACCTGGCACAAAAATAAAATGCAGGAATGATCACAGCCCCACCTTTAGAGCAGTCACATGACCATCACAAATCTGTCATCAGGACATGGTCAAACTGGAAGTGTTGGCGACTCCACCCACAGTGCCCTCTGCTGGCCTGGTGGAGCTGAAACATCACCTCAGTTCTCAGGCTCTTACACTTCCTCAGAGTTCACATTAATGAGTTTTGAAGTCATTATGTTTTTCCAAAAAAAAAAAAAAAAAAGGGCCAGATTTATATTTAGATAAAGAGAGGAGAGTTTCTACTGTTTGACAGAGAAAATTAGTTGAACATCAGCCCCGTGTCAGTAAAACTCCTGCTGTTTAATCCATTTAATCCATCCATACGACTGTACACAGCGTCAAGTACATGACATACATTTCATTTAATTCAGTGACACTGACATGAAGACTGAGCAACAGCACAGACACTGAACGCTCATATCTTCCCCCAACAACCAGCACATGTGCAAAAAACCCCACAAATTAAGTGATTTGAGTGTCATGAAAAACACAGTTTACGCACAAAGTGAGAATCTCCCCTGACTCAGGCGCAGAAACTTCAGTCTGATTTTTTCTGCTTTAAGAGCTGAAATGATTCATGTAGCATTTTCATGTAAAGAATAAATGCACATTATTTTAATGAGGAAAATTTGAACCTCTTTGAGGAAACTATCATCATCAGTGTCACTCGTCAGGTGTGGCGTGTAAGAGGTCAGGTGTGGCGTGTAAGAGGTCAGGTGTGGCGTGTAAGGTGTGGCGTGTAAGAGGTCAGGTGTGGAGTGTAAGGTGTGGCGTGTAAGAGGTCAGGTGTGGCGTGTAAGAGGTCAGGTGTGGCGTGTAAGGTGTGGCGTGTAAGAGGTCAGGTGTGGCGTGTAAGAGGTCAGGTGTGGCGTGTAAGAGGTCAGGTGTGGCGTGTAAGAGGTCAGGTGTGGCGTGTAAGAGGTCAGGTGTGGAGTGTAAGGTGTGGCGTGTAAGAGGTCAGGTGTGGAGTGTAAGGTGTGGCGTGTAAGAGGTCAGGTGTGGAGTGTAAGATTGTAGTGCACAGTGCGCGAGCTGAGATTTATGGGATAATTATTTACCTCATTTCCTGTCCGATGTGATAAACCCCGCCCACCCGAGCCTTAATTTACACACAGTTGAAATGTAATCTAAAGTTAACCTCACTCAGTGTTGATGTGTGAAGTGTTTAAACACACACGGTTCGGTTCGGTTCGGTTCGGTATTTACCCGCAGTTCCGCGCCGCACTCGTGCAGCCCCGCTGTAATCACGAGCTCGGTGTCCTCGCGCTGAACCGCCCCGCAGTTTGCCGCTGAGAAGTCCGGTCCGAGTCGCAGCTCACTCGCGGTCACGAGCCGCCCAGTACCATAGAGATCAGCGCGCGCTCTCACCACCATGCTGTTTTCGGTGCAGTGCACGCGGACGGCCGGCGGCTGGTCCCAGTCTTCAGACCGGAACCCCGCAGCTTTGTACTGTCTCCCATCCGGTCCGACCTGCGGGCCTTCCTTCCAAACACGGCTTCCGCGCGCGCCTCCGGTTAACAGCATTAACACAGCGATGAGCGCGAGCTGATCTGTACAACTCCTCCTCCTCCTCCTCCTCATCATCATCATCGCTTTTGCTGTGTTTATAACGGATTAGACCGAAGCCGCGGCCTGCAGACTGTATTTCTAAAGTTTACACTCAATTATCTCAGAGCCACGCCCTCTTAATTGAACCAATTAATGAGTCATGACGTAATTTAAAGTTAAACCAATGAAAGGAGCAAGGCTCAGATTGTTTACAGCCTGATCACTGGCTTTTCATGCTTTCATATGTGCATAAGTGCTATTTTGTTAAAAGCAGAAGTTTCAGCGTCATAATGTTTTTTTTTTTAAATTAAAACTAATAATATTCATGTTATTTATATTTAACACTTTTGTTCTGCACGGGTCTAAACAGAAGTTTAATTTTTTAACTTAACACAGAACTGTAATAAACATGTTTTGTGTTTTTCTAACCTGAAACGTAGCAATGTGTTTGCCTCATTTTCTCTACTGAACCTGCAAAAGAATAACTTTACTGCAGCTGCTAAGCCACGCCCATATAATATATATATATATATATATATATATATATATATATATATATATATATATGACTCCGCCCACATGATCTAAACCCCGCCTTCAGGTTTATATCACAGAGGTCATGTTTGAGTCATCTGAGAATAACAGAGTATAAAAAAGTGGTGACCTGACCTCTCACACACACAGACACACACACACACACACACACACACACACAGTAAAGACACACAAAACCACTTCTCATGCTTGGGGCTCTGAGGAGCCGGTGTGCTTAGAGCCCCAAGCATGAGAAGTGGTTTCGTGTGTCTTTACTGTTCATCAAAAACACACATGTACTCAAGTTCATTTCAGATATTATCTGCCTCAGAGTCAGTAAGAGACGTGAACATTACACACATCACTAGAACAGAACACAAGGATTAAACATAAATCCTCTCTACATCAGAGGTAGCAAACCTCATTTTCTTCAGTTTTTTTCATGGTGTGTGTGTGTGTGTGTGTGTGTGTGTGTGAGAGAGAGAGAGAGAGAGTGTGTGTGTGTGTGTGTGTGTGTGTGTTGCAGTATCAGTGTATTATCTAATCTGATGTGTGGGAGTGAGTGATAAAGTAAAATGTGACGTTTGACTCACACCAGGAACATGAAAACATCAGGAAACACTGATGATGAGATAATGAAAGGTTTCCTCCAAACCCTGTATCACTCTAATCACACCACTGCAGGATGGACAGATCACACAGATAGATAAGCAGACAGAGAGACAACTAAAGAGATGAATAGAGAGACAGACAAATCATCTGTTGCTTCTCTCCCTGTATCTCTCTCTCTCTCTCTCTCTCTCTCTCTCTCTCTCTCTATTTGTTTCTGTCTTTCTATGTGCCATAGTTGTGTTATATTTAATTTTAAGTAACAGACATTATCACAGTGCAGCTTTACAGAAATCCTGATGTAGCTTAAATGTAGCTTTAAAGAAAAACTCCCTGAGACGACATTGAGAGGAATCAGACTCAAAAGGGACACCTGATAGTGCGATTATAAATCAGTACAGTTTTCAGGTGTAGAAGAGTAAAGACAAACAGTACTGAGTGTGTTTACAGGATGTTCAGTACGAGCAGATTGTGAATAAGAGTAATGAGTAATGGGATGAGCAGAGGACAGTCTTTATGATTACAGCAGCAGCTCTTAGATACAAATCTACAGAATCCAGGTGAGATTAAACACTGATGAACAGGTGAGATTTGGACAGAAACTGGTTTTGGGAAGTGTAAATCTTCAGTGTGTTCATGTGGACCCATCTACAGCAGCAGAGAGTGAGACACGAGTGCAGAAACTCTGAGCAGAAGATAAATCAGGATGAGTCAGGCAGGAACGGAGGGCAAGGCAAGGAAGATGGGCATTTCAACAAGACAACGACCCCAAACACACAGCCACAATCACTCAAGAAGGCCTCGCATGGCTGAGCCAATCTCCTGAGTTGAGTCCCATTCCTGCGGAAATTTTATGGACAATTTTGAAATTGTGAATCTATCAGAGGGATTCTCGTAACCTTGGCCAATTGAAGAAGGTTTGCTGAGAGGAATGAAAATGTAACTACAATGCTGTAGAAAGTGAGTTACTTCTTACCGTACACATCTCAAAGCTGTGATCGCCAACAACAGCTTTGCAATTTATATTTTTAAACATCTTTCTTTAAGCTTATGAATACATACTTTTTTATTCATATTCTGTACCAAGTCAAAAGGCATTATGTGTGTCTATTTGATGTGTATATACTGGAAGTATATTAAATAACAGAGACAGCAGTGTGAATACTTATTTCCCCTCACTGTATTCTGGATATTAAAGCCTGCACCTTCTGATAGAAGCAGGTGTGGTGGGATATAATAGACCAGAAGTTCACTCAGGAACTGTGGAGAGAGACCATTCAGTGCTTTATAGGTCATTAGTGGAATTTTATAATTTATTTGTTTATTTATTTATTTGTATAGCACTTTTAACAGTGGACATTGTCACAAAGCAGCTTTACAGAAATAAATGGATTCACAAAAAATATATTGTAAATATGTGAATTTATCCCTAATGAGTGAGTCAGAGGTGACGGTGGTGAGGAAAAACTCCCTGAGATGATGTGAGGAAGAAACCTTGAGAGGAACCAGACTCAAAAGGAACCCATCCTCATCTGGGTGCAACGGATAGTGCGATTATAAATAAATTATTTATATCTATTATTGTGCGCTATAAGGACAAATAGTGCAAATGTGCAACCAATAAATTCATCAAAGTTTTCACAAGAAGTCCGGTTGGTTAAAATCTATCCACTGTCCACTGATAATCAGTGTGTAATTTTACTCTGAGCCAGTGCAGTGTGGATAAGAAAGGGGTGATGTGGTCAGATCTTCTGGTTCTAGTAAGAACTCTGGCTGCTGCATTCTGCACTAACTGGAGAGTGTTTATGCTCCTACTGGAACTCCTACTAACAACAGGGCAAGTTAAACAAGTATGTTTATAATTTTGATTTTAAAATCATTGTAAAGGTATAATGCAGATGTTCCAGGTGTGAACACTACTGTATTTCTGTTCCTCTTTCCCTGAGCCTGTTAAATGCTCTGTGTGTGTAAGTGTGGGTGTGTATGTATGTATGTGTGTGTGTATGTGTGTGTGTATGTATGAATGTGTGTGTGTGTGTGTGTGTGTGTGTATGTGTTAATTATTGACAGGTGATGGTGATATGAGTGATGTACTCACTCACCCTTCCATCATATTAATGGATCAATCATTCATACACTACTGCGCTACAATGTACATGTGTGTGTGTGTGTGAGTGAGTGTGTGTGTGAGTGTGTGAGTGTGTGTGAGTGTGTGTGAGTGTGTGGGCAGTGAGCAAGTGCAACTCATGGTTTATGGAGTGTTGCAATAATGTGACAGTAGTTTATCCAGATCAAACACACCCCCTACATGCACACACACACACCCCGGTGTAAACATGTGGAGCAAGAGTTCCTCTTCCTCAGTGTGTGTGAGTGTGTGTGTTAGAAGACAGGATGAAAGACACGGTGCAGGTGTGCGGGTTGTGTGCAGGGTTTTTGGGGTGTGTGAGTGCGGCCGTGTCACTGCAGGTCCGATCCTGGAAAGAGTCGAGCAATGAAGGCAGCGCCATCGTCACCTCCAATTTATTCGAGAACCTGTGGATGTCCTGCGCTGATGACTCGACTGGCATCTACAACTGCTGGTATTTTCCATCCTTACTCGCCTTACCAGGTATGACACACACACACACACACACACACACACATGCACACACACAACAATTAGATAATCATGCAAAATTTGATAAGAAAGCTTAATTATGACCAGGAGGTTGTGAGTTTGAATCCCAGCACTGCCTCTCAGCTCTTCCACCTCAAACATGATGAGATGTAGAAGAGAGAAAATGCAGATTAACAAGAAACGAATGAACCCCGAACACCAGAGGTTAGGGGATGAGCTGAAGGAGACACTGAAATATGTTCAAGTGAGGTTAAAAAATGAAGAGTGTTAAAGATCATCGAACAGTGAGAACGGGAAAAGTTCCTGAGCTGGGGAGATGACACACATTCCGCAACTCCAAACAGGACTAATGGGAATAACATGCTGTGAGAATTAAAGGTGCAGAAGAAATCTCCTGGTGCAGCAGTGATCCTCGAGGTGTGATTATGTACGGAATGCCAAAATTAAATAGCTAAATATACCTATGATATAAATAATAAAATGCTTAATGCAGCAATAAATATATAATTGAGATAACAAATAAATAATACTGAACTCATTATAAACTGTTATTGCATCATACTCATTTTCACAATAACATGGTCACATTTCAGTTTGTTTGTATTTAATGACAAGTTTTATTTCATAATGACACATTTACTTAATTTACATTTATTTCATAATGATACATTTATTTTATTGTTTGGTATTTGGAGGAAACATGGCATGAAGCCAGATGAGCATTATGAATCTGAAACACTAAAAATTATAAATTACTATTATATTTATTATATTTATTATATGAGCATATTATATGATTTATTATGCATCATAAATCACTCCCTATCTGCATTTAAGAGAGAGATAGAGAGATAGAGTGTGTGTGTGTGTGTTTGTGTGTAATACTTTGCCCCAATACTAATGTTATTATGCCATTAATCAGGAGATGAATTGCTCAACACTAATAGTTTCATTGTTGATAAGATTTTTCAATTGAATTCAATTTTATTTGTATAGCACTTTTAACAATGGACAGTGTCACAATGCAGCTTTACAGATATATATAGATTCAGGATATAAATTAAAAAATTTATGAATTTATCCCTAATGAGTGAGTCAGAGGTGACGTGGTGAGGAAAAACTCCCTGAGACGATATGAGGAAGAAACCTTGAGAGGAACCAGAGTCAGAAGGGAACCCATCCTCATCTGGGTGACACCTGATACTGCGATTATAAATAAATCCCTTCTATTATTGTGTACTATAGAGTCAAAAAGTGCAAATGTGCAACCAAGAAAATTCATTATAGTTTCCACATACTGAGGTGAGACCCTTGAGCAAGGCACCGATCCCCCAACTGCTCCCCGGGCGCCGCAGCTAAAATGGCTGCCCACTGCTCCGGGTGTGTGTTCACGGGTGTGTGTGTTCACTACTGTGTGTGTGCACTTGGATGGGTTAAATGCAGAGCACAAATTCCAAGTATGGGTCACTGTACTTGGCCACAAGTCACTTCACTTCACTTCACTTCACATGAAGTCTGTTTTGTTGAAGTTATCAGCTGTTCACTGATGGAGACTTCAGTGCAAAACTGTTCATATCCAAAGCCATCTTCATGGTTTCTAAGTGGTACCATCCACAGTAATCTCATAGATCTTCAGGCTGTCCATGTAGTGATGAGAACTCCAAGCAGAAGTAGATGGGTCAGGATGGGTCAGGATGGGTCAGGCAGGTCCGGAGAGCAGAAGGGGTCAGGATCACTGGCATGTCAGGAGTAGCATGTGTAGCTTGACAGAGAGAGAGAGAGAGAGAGATTGGTAGGTGTGCGTTAAGGACAATGTACTTTGCGTGCAGAGTGCAAGCAGGGACTCCGGCCAGACTAGCTGTGACAGCATAACTAAAAGGGAGAGCCAGAAGCTAACACAGACATGAGGACGCCGTGGGACATAAAGCAGCAGCCACTCCACCGTCATTTTCACCTCCTGTCTAATATAAAAGTCTAATATCAGGCTGATATCACAGGCTAATTATCAGGCTGATAAGTACTTTTCAGGATATAAACCATGATGATGAAGTTGTAATATGTTTACGGCTGGATAAACACCATGTTCGTATCGAATATTGTATGGAAGTTCATATGGAAGTTTGTACAAGAAGACTTTGGCAGTGACAGGCTGTTGCTGCCTCAGTCTGAGTCTGAGGTGATGGAATGCCGTCCAAATGCCAGCCTCTCTTAGGAATTCAGAAATATTCTCTGTCGTGTAGTAAAGCAGTTTAAAGCTTCAACTTGAAAAGAACATGGTCTATATAATGAGTGTATTTGCTGCTGCTGCTTTGGCCTGAATGTGTGAGCAACCAGTGATCTTCTCTGACTCCGCCCACTGGCATTGACTGACAGATTACAACAGAATGAAATAAATGGGTCATTATGAAATAAAAGTAGTGTTTTGAAAAAAGCCATTTTGAAATAAAGCCTGTGATTTGGAAATAAAAATGAACTGAAATGTGATGGTGTTTTTTGTGAAAATGAGAATGATGAAATAATATTTAACAACAACAAGTTCAGTATTATTTATTGACTCATTTATATATTTATTGCTGCATTTCCTCATTTTATTATTTATATCATAGGCATATTTGTTTATTTAATTTTGACTGAAACAGTACTCCATGTTTCTCTGTCAGAGTTCATACTGCTAAAGGTTTAGTTTAGCAGTTACTCCTGTGGCAGTGCGTTGAGACACGGGAGCATGAGTGAGATGATTCAGAGTTCTGTGAGTTCTGAGGTGAAGATGATGATGAAGGTTGATGAAGATGTGGCTCTCTGACACCTCAGCAGGGTTTAATGATCACCTCTGAACATTGCGTAAATGCATTAAATCACTCCAGACGTTGTAGTGGAGTGTTCGTGTTCCCTCAGGATCGTCACCTTTCACCTGGATGCACTGGTCCTGACTCTGACAGAACCGTAACGCTGTATGAAGTATAAACATTAACTACAGCACAGTTATAAAACACTGCTTTATGGAGAATGATCATCTGTTTCACTGAAGGCTTTATGCTGGTTTGGTGACTTTGCAGCTTCATTCACATAATGACTCACTCACAAACTCGTCCACAGTCACACACATTTTTACTGGAGATTTTCCCATCATTCTTATCAGCTCACAGCCGGGGCAGCAAACACTCCACTGCGGTGAACGCAGATTAGCTGAGAAACTCAAACACACAGCGTTAGACCGAAAAAAGTAGAATACTGGTGTAAAACCAAGAGGAGGCCTGATCTCATGGCTCGGATTTCAGAGGGATTGTGAGTGAATGACAAATCTCTAAAAATGAGAAAAATCCACCTTATAAAAATCCCCCTTTTGATTAATATGTTTGATTAGTATTCACCCCCCTCTTGAAACTTTCCACATTTTGTGGTGTAACAGTCTGGAACTGAAATGGACTTAACTGACGTGGTGAAAAATCAATATGATCTGCAAAATTATTTACAAATAAAAAATGTAAAAGTTTGATTGGATAAGTGCTCACTCCCACAACCTTCCATTATTAATAATGTATTAAAGATGTTCGAGTTCATGTTTGAGATTTTTTTTAACCAAATCCTGATTGTTTTTCCAGAATTTTGTCACAGACTTCTTTTCTTTCTTCTTCACTCCTTGGACTTCATGATGCTGCATATTCCTCTAACACACTCTGGGTTCCTCCAGGAACAGGAGTATTCATACTGAGATCATGTGACACTTTAATCACACACAGCTTCACTCCGTTCTAATAATCACATGACTTCTGATGGAAACTGAACCAGAACTAATTTACAGGTTTCACAGTAATGGGGTGAATACTTCACAACTTTTATGTTTTTCCTTCATTAAATACTTTTCCAGACTATATTAATTTTCCCCAACTGCAGTACAACAATATAATAAAACACAATCTGTGAAAAAAACAGACATTAACTTAAAAATGGACAAACACTTAAAAAGGCTTAACCAGGACATGAAGTACTGACCATATAAGGATAATGGGAAGCCAAATGTTCTCTAACAGTGTGTGTTGTACAGTGTGTGGAAGACACATGTGTTAGAAGCAGAATGGCCGTGTGTGTGTGTGTGTGTGTGTGCGCGCATGTGTGTGTGTGTGTGTGTGTGTGTGTGTGTGTGTGTGTGTGTGTGAGAGAGAGAGACCTCATTAAACCTCACTGCCAAAGTTTGAACCAATCTTTCATTTCTATAATGTTCAGGTGATAAAGTGAGGAGGAAGTTGCCACATTGTTGTATGTGTGTTCAGAGTTTTGCGTCACCCACGTCTCAGAAACTCAGAGTATTTTATCATGTTGATTGGACCAAAGTCTCCTGATCACACTATAACTTTTTATTACAATCAAACTCCACTGAAACTGCTGAGGGAAATAATCTGTCCTGCTGAGTCAGCACGGCATGTTCTGGGTTAGTGTTCTGCGTTAGGGTTAGTGTTCAGTGTTAGTGTTAGTGTTAGTGTTCAGGGTTAGTGTTAGTGTTAGTGTTAGTGTTCAGGGTTAGTGTTAGTGTTCTGGGTTAGGGTTAGTGTTCAGTGTTAGTGTTAGTGTTCAGTGTTAGTGTTCAGGGTTAGTGTTAGTGTTCTGGGTTAGTGTTCTGCGTTAGGGTTAGTGTTCTGGGTTAGTGTTCAGTGTTAGTGTTCAGTGTTCTGGGTTAGTGTTAGTGTTCTGGGTTAGTGTTCAGGGTTAGTGTTTTGCATTAGGGTTAGTGTTAGTGTTCTGGGTTAGTGTTTTGCATTAGGGTTAGTGTTCAGTGTTAGTGTTCAGGGTTAGTGTTAGTGTTCAGGGTTAGTGTTAGTGTTCAGGGTTAGTGTTCAGGGTTAGTGTTAGTGTTCTGGGTTAGTGTTAGTGTTCAGGGTTAGTGTTCAGGGTTAGTGTTAGTGTTCAGGGTTAGTGTTAGTGTTCAGGGTTAGTGTTCAGGGTTAGTGTTAGTGTTCTGGGTTAGTGTTAGTGTTCTGGGTTAGTGTTCAGGGTTAGTGTTCTGGGTTAGTGTTAGTGTTCAGGGTTAGTGTTAGTGTTCAGGGTTAGTGTTCAGGGTTAGTGTTAGTGTTCTGGGTTAGTGTTCAGTGTTAGTGTTCAGGGTTAGTATTAGTATTCTGGGTTAGTGTTCAGGGTTAGTGTTAATGTTGTAAGAGATGTTCAGTAGTCGCAGCTCTGTATGATGTTCAGCTCACAGTTTTTCCTGAAGCTCTATGACCTTGGCTGAAGAAAAAACATTCAGCTTCATTCTAAAGGTGCTTTCTGGGCCGTGTCCCAAATCTGTATACTTCCTGCTCCCTACACTGGGCAGTCATGCACACTATGTAGTGCACTAACACAGAGTACACTAGACCAGAGAGATGTTCAGGGTTCTAGAGTTTAGGGTTTATGCTGTAGAGGTCCACATTGTTACACTGTGGTATTTAGTGCAGTGTTTTTGAACAGCAGTGTAAAGCTGGAGCCACATGATTCCGCCTGATTCCGCCTGATTCCGCCTGATTCCGCCTGATTCCACATGATTCCGCCTGATTCCGCCTGATTCC
>CM041001.1:84796-92296 GCA_022985145.1 Pangasius djambal | reverse complement strand
TTTATCTCAGAAATAAAAGTATCATCTTGTCCAAGAATAAATTCACTCCTTCATCTAAAGTCTGTTTCAGGACAGTGTTAATAATAATAATAATAATAATAATAATAATAATAATAATAATCTCTGTATCTCTCCACTCTACACTTTTTGCAGAATATTAAAATCTGTTCTGAAATAAACTGATGGAATATAAGTGTATACAGTGGATGTAAATATAATATATATATATATATATAATCAGGCCATTTTGCTATATTTTTAAATACATTAATAGATTTGTTTCATAATTATCTGTATCTGCTGATGCTAATGCTATCAGGCTAACGCTAGCAGGGTTAGTTACACCTAACATCTTTATCTCGTTTTAAAAAATTTTATATTTTATAAATATCTCTCGGTACCTCAGTCTGCATGTCTGTGCCGTTCTCCTCCATCTGACTTACAGAAAATACTCCAAATTAAAAATGTTTAAACGGAGACCAACATTACTGATCCTGTCACTGCTAACCAAGCTCAACACACTACGCATGCGCACCGCACGCCGGCTCACGGTCCCTAATACGCATGTGCGGAAGTGACGCGTGGACATGCGGGGATGCCAGAGCCGCGGTTTGGATGTAATTCCCACGTTACACATAAGACACGCAGATGATTGTTACACAGTTTATTCGGAAAGTGTGTGTGCGCGATTATCCACACTCATGATTGATTTAAAATTCACTTCTTAATAATTAATTAATAAAAACGATAAATAAAACAGCAAATAAATGAAATGATAATCATAAAAATGCAATAACATAACAAAAACAGACCTGTTTAATTCATAAACTAAATTTGGTACTATTCTGACTTTATTGGCATGAAGAGGATTTAATTTTTTTTAAGAAACGTCTTCCAGACTACACTAACATGACCACCACATGAAGGTCTGTTGAAACTCGTATCACTGCAACTGCAATTTCATTCATCTACAGTAAGCGCTGTATCCTGGAGGTCACAGTGACGGTGAAGGCAGAGTCTATCCTGGGAATTCTGAGGTGGGAGAACACCTGGATGTGATGCCAGTGTCTCTCTCTCTCTCTCTCTCTCTCTCACACACACACACACACACACACACACACACACACACACACACACACACACACACACCCCTAAGGGAGTAATTTACTGAGAGAACAGAGAGAACATGCATTTACATTTACATTGTAAATGGTGTTGGGTATAGTGAAGGTGTTGGGTATAGTGATGGTGCTGGGTATAGTGATGGTGCTGGGTACACTGATGGTGATGAATTTGATTGGGGTGATGGTGTTGATTGGGGTGATGGTGTTGGTTGAGGTGATGGTGTTGGTTGAGGTGATGGTGTTGGTTGAGGTGATGGTGTTGGTTGAGGTGATGGTGTTGGTTGGGGTGATGGTGTTGATTGGGGTGATGGTGTTGGTTGGGGTGATGGTGTTGGTTGGGGTGATGGTTGGTTTGGTTTATGTGTTGGTTGTCATGGTGCCTCATGTGCGAGTTTCTCGAGTGCTGCTCCATGAAAACGCAGGACATGCCATCCCTCCTCCATCGTCAGATCCTCCGCTCCTTTACTCATGTAGAAGTCCAGAGACAATTTATTCCAATCCAACACGGAAAACTGCAGACGCACACACTGCCGTTCTACACACACCTACAACACACACACACACACACACACACTCTGCAGTCACCTGAACACAACTACACAAGGAATGTAAACGACACAACCTGAATTAAAACTCACTTGAGCTACAGATGCCATCAGTGCTTTCCCAACACCTTTACCTGTGAGGAGAGAGAGAGAGAGAGAGAGAGAGAGAGAGAGAGAGAGAGTGAGAGTGTGTGTGTGTGTGTGTGTGAGTGTGAGAGAGAGAGAGAGAGAGAGAGAGAGAGAGAGAGAGAGTGTGTGTGTGTGTGTGTGTGTGTGTGTGTGTGTGTGTGTGTGTGTGAGAGAGAGAGAGAGAGAGAGAGAGAGAGAGAGAGAGAGAGATACCTGAAACACTGTTCACAGAAAAACACACACTCTCTCTCTCACACACACACACACTCTCTCTCTGTCACACACACACTCTCTCTCTCACACACACACACACACACACACACACACTCTCTCTCACACACACACACACACACACACACTCTCTCTCTCTCACACACACACACACCTCTGAACTCTGGCATGACGTACAGATCCTCCATGTAGATGCTCCTTCCTTTCCATGTGCTGTAGGTGTAAAAATAGAGCGCATAGCCAACTGTGGTGTGTCCTACACACACACACACACACACACACACACACACACAAAGAGATAAAGTCTGATTGTGTGACATTAAGCTGAATCAGTAAGCAAGTAAGCAGGCTTCTGAGTGAGACTTTGCCCCAGTGTGAGTTCGATTAATTATCACACACACACACACACACACACACTCCTCTCATTGTACTGTAAGTGTCACTCGTGTGTTATGTACTTCTGAGGGTTTACAGAAAGTGGACGAGTGTGTGTTTAAAGCCTTACTGTAATTTGGAACAGATGTTCCTTTCTCACCTTCATCAGATTTCAGCTCCTCTGGCACCTCGGCTATCAGACACTGATAAAACGGGTTTGGACCGAATCCGTCTCTCTGTAGCTCTGCTCCAGGCCACACACACACACACACACACACACACACACACACACACACACACACACAAAACTTTGAGTGTACACTCCAAACCTGAGCAGCTCTTATCACTGATTAACACTGAACTGAACTCCACCTTCATGTGAGATCTTCACCTGGTCAGCCAGCTTCTCATACACTGCCAACTCCTGCAGATATATTTAATCAGCATTAACATACACACACACTGTATACACACCCACACCGTAGACACACACACACACCATGATCATTCTTTGGATGTCTCTGCAGTCCTCCTCTCGCGCTGCTCGGATCCTGAATTTCATCTTGAAGTTCTCCTCAGTACTGCAAACTCTGAACAAACCTGCAGGGTTCCAGGTTTTAATCAGGGTTGCCAAATCCCCCCGTTTCATCCCAAATCGTTCCGATTGTAACGGCCATTACAAACCATTTTTTTATAAAGCGTACAATAATTTTAATATGCTCCAATCTGGCAACCCAGAAAACGGCGTTCATGCGCATCATGCAGCGCACATTATGCGCAGCCGCGCCTCTGACGCCCTCTGCTGGTTAATCTGCAGTACAGCGCCTAACGCTACACTGTCAGCTCTAATTCCCTTTCTTCCCTCCTAATAATCATTTATCCTCTATACGTGATCATTTTTATATAACAATAAGTAGCTAACTTTGTATCACCACATTACTCTCATACATCAAGTCTACCAAATACACACACACTTCATTAATGTCTGTATGTGTAGAGTGTGCATAAATAAAAAGAGAGAATTATACAACACTTTTTATTACATTCAGCATTACATACGTGTTAATTATAATCCAACAGTGCATGAATAAATCAGTGATATAGCACATAAAGCACATAAAGAAAAGATCATGTGATCCACTCTTCCCCCAATCTCAGTAGGACAGTGTGTGAGCGTGTATGAGATATGTGTGTGATGAAATATCTGATGTGCGCGATGTGCGTCTATCAGACATCGTCAGTAAGGCTGCTGGAGATTCCTGATCGACTGCACACACACATGCACACCATGACGCAGCAGCCAGCCGTGATGATCAGGCCGATGATGATGTAGACGAGTGTGATGGTCCAAAAGGTGAACAGGTAGAGCGTCTTAGCGCAGTGTAGAGGTATTTGCGGGTCATAACTTGGCTCATAGATGGAATAAACCCACACGTTACCTACAACACACAAGCATAAACACAAACACACACACTCTGTCACCACCTACCCACACCTCATATACACCTCAGGTTTAAAACTAGAGCGTATGTACGTGCGTGTGTGTGTGTTCACCTGCAATAAACCAGCAGAACAGGAACAGTGTGATGAGGGAGTTCCAGGTGGTGCATAAGGTGCTGATGGCTCCGCCCCCATTTTCCTCCTCCTGAGTGCAGGGGAGACACGACAACAGGACCAGCACAAGCGCAAACGCACCTGAGACCAACAGGTAAATCGGGATCAGGGGCTGACGAGGACAAGTCTCCAGATACAGCACACCTGAGTGAGAGAGAAACAGAGAGAGAGAGAGAGATGCAGTTCATTAACACACCTGAAAAAGGAGAAAATCAAATTAAACTAAGAAGTAAATTTTACGCACCAATGACGAGCTGAGCAACAGGTAACGCAATGGCCACCAGTTTGGAGATTACTGAAAACAGAACAGAGAGGAGGACTGAGCATGTGTGTTTTAGCAGCTCAGCTTGTGACTGTTAGTTCCTTTTCTTACCCAAGTACCATGTGAGCCAAGCCAGGACATATTCAGTGCATCACTAAATGCTGAAACATTTGCATAGATTTGTACTGATTAACATCCAAGACCACAGTCACGTCCCTTACTGAAGTAACGTCTCTGACCAGAGTCGCATCTCTAGCGGAACAGCGTCAGTAACGTAGTAGTAACGTGGGGCCTCTGTTTAGTGTTGAAACGCTGTAACAGAATTATACCGCAGCTCTGATCCTGATTGAGCAGGAACACACAGCACCACCCAGTGTTCACTCTTTACATTGTGACGCTCAATGAGTCTCACTGGGTGTGTTTACTTTTACACAATAGTCTAATAACTGAAAAAATAAATTGTATTTAAAAAAAAAAAAAAAAAAAAAAAAAAATCAGGCTTTGGCAAAAATCCAAATCAACACATTTACTTTAATAAAGTAAAACTGTAAGAGTGAAGAATAATTTCTCCACGAGTTACTCGCACACAAATGGTATGTAACTAATGACCCTTCCCCTCCAATGGCCCCACCCCTCTAATTGCCCTGCCCCTCTAATTGCCCTGCCCCTCTGGTGACTCTGCCCCTCCAATGGCCCCACCCCTCTAATTGCCCTGCCCCTCTAATTGCCCTGCCCCTCTGGTGACTCTGCCCCTCCAATGGCCCCACCCCTCTAATCGTTTCTTGTTTCTTACTGGTGTCTTAATCACATGTGAAAACTGATTTATTTCAATGTGTCCTAAATAGTAAGAAAGAGGCAAATAAACAAGACAGGTGTAGTGAGTGAGACAGATACAGTGAGTGAGACAGATACAGAGAGTGAGACTCATCCTGCAGACAGACAGTCAGAGAGAGAGAGAGCTAGAGAGAGGGACAGATACAGAGAGTGAGACAGGTGTAGAGACTGTAGGTGAGACGCACTCAGAACTGGGAGACTTGGTTTAGGAGTCCGTCTAATATTTTGCAGCAGCGCTCGATCCTCCATCTCTCACACACTCATCCTGCAGACAGACAGACAGACAGACAGACAGAGAGAGAGAGAGAGAGAGAGAGAGACAGTTATATCTACACTATGATCAGAGGAAGTAAGAATAAAACACCATCAGCACTGTGTGTGTGTGTGTGTGTGAGAGAGAGAGAGAGACTTGTCACATGTTTAAAAAGGAAATGGTGCGAAAAGCTCATGATCAAGTACGGACACACACACACACACACACACACACACACACACACACACACACTAGTGGGATAATTCTATTACACTGAGTGCCAGTTCTCTGTTCTATGAAAGTGAAGTCCTCATCAATAACGTTAGCTGGCTAGCTTGCTTGCTAACGAAACATGGTTTCATGGAGGCAGCCTTTGGATTTTGTAGCTCAAACACACACCTGTCTGACTCACACACTGTGGGCGTGTCTGAAATGTAATAAGCTCTTCCCTCAGAGGCAGGAAAGAGTCCCATCGTGGTTTAATCGTGTGCGTGTGTGTGTTCTTCATCCAATACTGGCGATCTGTAATGAACTGTTAGATCAGTAGGCGGTGGTGCAGGGTGTAGTTTTGTCTCCTCACAGCTCCAGGGTTTGATCCTGATCTCTGGTTACTGTCTGTGTTTCACATGTTCAGGTAGGCTGAGTGTGTGTGTGTGTGTGTGTGTGTGTGTGTGTGTGCGCACACATGGTGCCCTGTAACGTAATGGAGTCACATCACAGGTGAATTCTCCCACCTCGCACCCCGTATTCTGGGGATTGACTCCGGATCCACCGCGACCCTGACCAGGATGAAGCGCTTACTGAAGATGAAGATGTTAGTGATGAGAAACTGAATTCTCTCTGTGATCATCAGCGTTTCTTAACACACTTAACACACACAGTAACAAAACTGACAACAATGTGCAGGAAAAAACATGTAAACTGTGTACACAGGAAGGAACAAAGAAACACACACACACACACACACACACACACCGGAGCACGTGACAGTGTTTTTCTACAGTTATTGCAGACCCTGAACCAAACCCGGATTGTGAAAGTCTAACCCAGTTCTCGCAACAGGAAACACAAACACACACAAACACACACACACACACAGTCTGCACGAGTGAAGTGATGAGCGTTAAACAGATTGAGTGTTTATTACACTACACACACACACAGAAAGTTGTACAACCAACATATTTACATGAGCACATCGCAGTATTTCATTTCCAGTTAGAGTTTAGACAAACTTTAACTCACCGACACACAGACATAAGGTGTGTGTGTTTTTCCCAGCGGAGAGAAAGCGAAACTGAAGGACTGTGAAGTAACTCACTCCGTGTGTGTGCGTGTGTGTGTGTGTATGCGCTCGCGCGCATGGTGTTTTCAAGGCGTTTCCCTAAGCAGGTTTTTTAAAGTCACAGACGCCATGAGCAGATCTGTGGTCTTTGGTCTGTGACATTATTAATGATATTAAAATATAATTTCTCCAGCTTTATACATTTACCACTCGATTCTCTTTTTCTGTACAGAAGAGTGAAAGCGCAGGTGTGTGTTGTGTGTTTAAATGTTTATTTCAGTTCTTACATGAGGAATGCTCAGGAATGCTTCCTGTGACGTTTACATCATGTGACTACACAGGGCGAAGGCACCACAGAAAAATAAAACCTGCCGTGTCCCAAACAGTTCCCTAATGTGGTCCCTCCTTCCAGTGTGCACTACGATGACGTCACCAGGCCGAGAGTTCTCCCGTCTGGATTGTGCAGGAAATAAATGATCATCACGTGACTGGATTAAAAAGTCACATTTATTACAGGATATAAAAACCAAATCCAAACATGAAAGCAGACATTTTAATGAAACCTCTAATTCCTATCCCTGTGAGAGAAACACAACACAACGCAAACACACACGCACACACACGCCACCACATCATCACAGCATCAGTACTGCAGCTGTACAAGTAACATCCTGCTTAGTCCACAGTGTGTGTGTGTGTGTAGAATGTGTGGTACGCGGGCATGCATTTGCATGGTTGTATCTGTGTGTATGTGTGTTCAGCCAGTCATGTGCTTGTATATGTGTGTGTCTGTGTATTCAGCCCATCATATGTGTGTGTGTGTGTGTGTGTGTGTGTGTGTGTGTGTG
>CM041001.1:65163-78158 GCA_022985145.1 Pangasius djambal | reverse complement strand
GGGTATAGAGGATATGACCTCACTGAGAGAGCGGGTATAGAGGATATGACCTCACTGAGAGAGCGGGTATAGAGGATATGACCTCACTGAGAGAGCGGGTATAGAGGATATGACCTCACTGAGAGAGCGGGTATAGAGGATATGACCTCACGGAGAGAGCGGGTATAGAGGATATGACCTCACTGAGAGAGCGGGTATAGAGGATATGACCTCACTGAGAGAGCGGGTATAGAGGATATGACCTCACGGAGAGAGTGTATAGAGGATATGACCTCACGGAGAGAGCGGGTATAGAGGATATGACCTCACGGAGAGAGTGTATAGAGGATATGACCTCACGGAGAGAGTGTATAGAGGATATGACCTCACGGAGAGAGTGTATAGAGGATATGACCTCACGGAGAGAGTGTATAGAGGATATGACCTCACGGAGAGAGTGTATAGAGGATATGACCTCACGGAGAGAGCTCTGTGGGACACTAGTGGAGAGTCACCCTTCAGGTAAGAATGTCATGCTGTGTCACTAAACTCCAAGACTCGTGAGGATGGACAGGAGAGTCTAGTGATTGACTGTGTTGAAGGCTGCTGAAATGTCGAGGAGGTTTCTGTGGAGTGTGCTGCTTTGAAGCCAGTCTGATCTTGGAGGTTGTTCTGGGTGAGATAGAGAGATAGTTGACTGTAGACAGTGTGTTCAAGAACTTTAGAAAGAAAAGAAAGTGATACCAGTTGGTAGTTTCTGATGTCTGGGCTTCTTCAGGATAGAAAAAACCCTCACTGTCTTAAATGCAATCAGTACATGACCAGATGCTATACCCCACATATTACACACACACACAGGTTCAGACACTGAGTGAGAATTTGTGGGTACATATACGTGTATGGTTGTGTGTGTGTGTGCGCACATCTCACCTCCACATTCTTCAGTTTGAGGGCGTGGTCAATGTCACTTGTTGTCAGTTTGCGTCGTTTGCCATGGTGCATGAACTTCATTGCATCCTACCACACACACACACACACACACACACACACACAGAGCACTCTCAGGCTGAGTCAGGCGGCTGCGTAGCTCCAATCACTGAGTGTGTGCGCGTGTGTTTATCTGCAGCACCACTCATGTACACTGCCTAAAACCGGTTTGATGTGCATGTGTCTGTGTACCTGAGTGATCTCTTTTATCCTGTAGCTGATCTCCTCGCTGAGGGCTACACAGCTCTCCTCCTGCAGCTGGGACACGCCAACACACTCCGCCATCACCTTCATCGACTCGGTGGAGAACAGCACCGAACAAGCCTTCTGCCTGCGCTCCTCTGCCATCCCTCTGTCATATACACACAAACCCTGAGAGACAGAGACAACACACACACGTAACAACGGCAGTGTAATGGTTATAAATGGTATAAACGGTAGGGCCGTCAGGTCTGACGTCTGCTGTGGAAATGGACAAATATTTTATAATTATTTATTTAACAACACTAAAACAACTATTTACAGAAACTACACTTAATTTTTAATTAGTGTGATCTTACAATTTATATACATTACAATACAGTTAGTAATGATGATCATAATGTCAGAATCAGCAGGTTTTGTGTTTGTGACTTTCTTTGGGCTGCCTTTGTTAAGAGGATCTGGCAACCCAGAATCCCTTCTCTGTCCACACACACACACAGCAAAGCCGATAATATACACTACAACACACAGCTGTACAAAATACATGATTATTTAATAAAGTCATCATTTTCTGTTTCTTTCCCCTCGGTAGATTACAGGAGTGCTGAAGTGTTGGTGTTTAAGCCTTAGTGTTTAGGTTTTAAAGTGTGAGTGTTTTAGTGTTTAAGTATTAGTGTTTAGGTTTTAAAGTGTGAGTGTTTTAGTGTTTAAGTATTAGTGTTTAGGTTTTAAAGTGTGAGTGTTTTAGTGTTTAAGCCTTAGTGTTTAGGTTTTAAAGTGTGAGTGTTTTAGTGTTTAAGTATTAGTGTTTAGGTTTTAAAGTGTGAGTGTTTTAGTGTTTAAGTGTGTAAGTATTAGTGTTTAGGTTTTAAAGTGTGAGTGTTTTAGTGTTTAGGTTTTAAAGTGTGAGTGTTTTAGTGTTTAATGTGTAAGTATTAGTGTTTAGCTGCCGGTTGCTGCTAAGCTCTCTGTTCTTACCTTTTGACCACAAAGCTGATATTCTAACAGCGCGGAGTTAAATCTCTATAAAAACACTAAAATGAAACACACATTAGCCCTGCTGCGAACGAATTTATATTTATGTGGTTAAATATTCACTGGACAAAAATATCCGCTGTATTTTTATATTTGTTTTATGCTTCAGAGCTCCGACCCATTTTTCTGAAAATCCGCCATTTTGAGTTTGAGCTGCAGGTCCTGACTGAACACAAAAAACCTCCACACAACTGCGAAATACAACGAAAAGAAAATCATAAAATTGATCTTAAATTAACATTTAACGTAATCTTCTTATACTGTTTTGATTTGAAGGACAATATGAAAGCAACGACACATTAAATACTAGGACATTCGTACAGATATGTTTTTATCCACCTTCCAGGACCGGTTCGATTCTAATCACTCTGAACCGATTCGCCCAAAAATAAAAAAATTTCTTGCATTTTAATTACATTTTAATCGCGTTTAAGTGCATTAGACTGTAGAGAACGCCATAAATTACACTATTTTATTTTAATAGGTAAAATTGAGGAATTACTTAAAACGGATATCAATTCAAACAATTCAGTTTTTAAAAAAAAGTAGAACTGTAGTGTATTTCATGAAAACCACTCAAATAAAAATTAAATATATTAAATAAATAAATAAATAAGATGCCATGATTGCTGTGGTGTGAGTGGGTGGAGCCTCACAGGTGTCAGGTGTTAAAATGAATGAGCAGTGTTCAGACAGGAATAAAAAAAAAAAGCAGAGAAGGCCCTCAGGTGCTTTAATTGTGCTTATCTTTACTTCATCTGCTGAACTAACTGAGTTTCACAGAGTGGTTCAGTCAGAATGTTGAGTGCAGTGCTGTGTGTACTGTGTGTGCAGTTTGGAGGAATTTTGATGAACAGCACTCAACATGCAGGAGATGTTGAAGCTCATCATGTCTTTAATTCTCTGGTGGCTGAGCGTGTGTCTGTGACAGAACGCCTGAAGTCCAACAGAAGTCCTGATGTTCCTCTCAGAACAGTTTCTGTGACCTGCAGTCCCTCTGCCATGGAGGTGCACATTAAAGCCGATCTGTTTGATCTCGGAGTTCCTGTTAATCCTGAACATGTGACACTTGGGGAGCGCTGTGGAGTGACCAAGGCCTCGTCTGAAGAGTTCATCATCCACACTGCTCTTACTGACTGTGGCACACGCTACTGGGTATAAAACACACATGCTCTACTATATTAAGTAGTTCATGTGGACATTTCATATCCCTTTGTTCCTTTGTCACTGTGCCAGTGTTAATAAATGCTTTATTCCCAGCTCTGATGATGATGATGATGATGATGATGATTTTTATTATTATCTTCTCTGGTAGTGCTGGGATTTCAACTTGGTGTTTTCAATAGCACATGAAGCTTTAAACATTGCATCACTTCCTGTGTTGTGTCCAGCTGACAGCCGATGCCCTCGTTTACACTAACATGCTTGTGTATGCTCCTGTTCCTTCTGTTGATGGAGTGATGAGACGGGAGAAGACCTCTGTCCCTGTGGAGTGTGCTTACAGGAGGTATGTGACTGGGAAGGGGGGTTCCCACAGGGTGAGCTAATAAAAGCAGGGCTTATTAGAAGTATTATGGCTTTGCTTAGTGTAACAGGCCAGTGAGTTTAATCAGTGAAGTTCAGGTGTAAATTATTTCTGTTAATAATTCAAGCTGGAATTGGCCAGTTGAGAGTCATGGGTGTGCACATGTTATATAATCAGCCCTATCAGTGGAGTGACGATATGGCGCTATGGCAGCGAATGAGAGAGCTGCTTTACTCGCTCCAGCTGAATAATGACCTATACATGTCATATAAATTAATTATAAAAACATTACATTAAAAGCATCACTTCAGCAATTAACAAAGCTGGAGATGCACCATGGCAGAAAATATGACAGAATAAATCAGAAAAAAAAACAAACACCAAACTGGACAGTTGAAGACTGGAAAAAGACCAGGTTTTTATTTATTTATTTGTCTCGCCAGTCCCCAACTGTCCAGTTTGGGTGAGTCTGTGCCTGTGGTGGATTCCTGTTCATGGCTGACAGGAGTGGACCCTGATGTGGTCTGCTGCTGTTGTAGCTCATCCACCTCGGTGTGTGTTGTGCATGCTGAGATGCTTTTCTGCTCACCATGGTTGTAAAGAGTGATTGAGTTACTATAGACTTCCTGGCAGCTTAAACCATTCTGGCCATTTTCCTCTGACCTTGCTTATCAGCAAGGTGTTTTCACCCACAGAACTGTTGCTCACTCAGTGTTTTTTGTTTTTCGCACCCTTCTGTGTAAACTCGAGACTGTTGTGTGTGAAAATCCCAGAAGATCATCAGTTTCTGGAATACTCAAACCAGCCCATCTGGTAACAGCAACCATGCCACGGTTAAAGTCAGATCACACTTTCTTCATTCTGATGTTTGATATGAACATTATCTGAAGTGCTTGAGCTGTATCTGCATGATTTTATGCATTCATGATTGGCTGATTGAATAACTGCATAAATGAGCTGGTGCACAGGTGTTCCTATTAAAGTGGATGGTAAGTACATCCTGTTTTCTCTTAATCTAACTGACCACATATTCGCTTTTCAGACAAAAACATTCAATAATGTGAGAATGTGAAGGCCACACTCCAATAAAGTATTAAACATTTCTCCTTAGTTACACTCCCTCGGTCAGTTAAACACTGACACAGTATTAAAGTAAGTGCTTTTGTGTGTGTGTGTCAGGAGGTTTGGTGTTGACGGTGTCTCAGTCGTCCCCACATGGCTTCCACACCTGAGTGCGCACGCTGCTGAACACACCCTGCACTTTGCTCTGCGTCTGATGTCTGGTGAGTGAAGAAAAGCACTCATCAGTGTGTTTATAGTGAACTCCTCTTCATTACATCACTTCCTGTTGGTGTGAGCAGCTGATTGGCAGGTGGTGCAAGGAGGTGTGTACTTCCTGGGGGATGTGATAAACATGGAGGCGTCGGTGTTTGCACCCCTGCTGGAGCTGCGAGTGTTTGTTCAAGATTGTGTTGCTACGACGACCCGCGATACGAATTCAGTCCCCAGATACAAGTTTATACAAAATGGGTCAGACATGCGCGCGCACACACTACACAGTTTATATAAAATCTCACGCACAATGGTTCAGAAAAACGTGCCATTAAATGTCTGTGCCTGTTGTGTTTGTGTGCATGTCTCCCTTCTTGCCCACAAACCCCCTGTGGTGTTCTCATGTTCAGGTGTTTTACAGACGGACAGCAGACGAGCTCCACATCTCAATTCCTTCCCAGAATTCAATCTGATAAACTCCATCTTCAGCTCCACACCTTCATCTTCAGGCAGGTGCACAGTGCACAGGTACACCAACAATACATAAATACAATATACTCACGCTCACTCACACATTCACTCTAGTGGTGGTGTTTAGTCTTTTTGAGTCAGTTCCCCCCCCCTCCCCCTCCCCCTCCCTTCCATGTCTCAGATCTTTATTAGCTGCAGTCTGAAAGCTGAACTCCAGAGTTCCTCCTCCAGCAGAGCATGTTCCTACATCCAGGGAAGGTCTGATTTTACTCTCTCTCATACACACACACTCTCTCTCTCTCTCTCTCTGTGTCCCACTGCTGCTTCACAGTGGCGTGTGTGTGTGTGTGTGTGTGTGTGTGTGTGTGTGTGTGTGTGTGTGTGTGTTAGTTGGAGGTCAGCAGATGGAGATCACTCTGTGTGTGAAAGTTGTCCTACGTCTGATTGGTTCAGACAGAATGATGTTGAGAGACTAAACAACACACAGGCTGGTTCTGCGCAGATGGAACCTGGAGAACCAGAGCTTGGAACTCCTGGATCCATGTGGAAGAACCCAGAACATGCAGACACACATGGTGTGCAGGGTGAACTTTACATAAACATCCACAGTGACCCATTAGCCTGTGTGTTTGTGAGAGGGAGAGAGACTGTGTGTGTGTGTTCGTGTGTGTGTGTTCCTCAGCTTTGCAGCAGGTGCTAGTCGGCCCACTGTCTCTCTCCTCGTGGAGGAGTGAAGTTTCGCCCCCTGCAGTGCTGGAGGGAGTTCACATCACTCACGTTCCTTCACTTAAAACCAAAAGGCTGACGGCACACGCACTACAGGGGAATGTCTCAACGCCAGGTGTGTAAACTTTTTAAATGTAAGGTAACTGAGCATCTTTTTTTTTTTTTTTTTAATAAACCTTTTAAACTGCTTTAACAGGTTCAGAGTATCAACTCACCCTCACAGAGGAAAAAGCTGAGTGGGAGAGCAGAGTATCTGCAGAGCGAGGTACACTACCCACAATCTGTACAGCAGACTGAGGGTTGCCAGCTAAACTGTTATCCAGACAATTTGGGCTGTATCTAATTTACCGTCACAGTGTGTCCAGTCACATTTATATCAATATTAGCCAGTTAGAATATCTGAAATCTGCTAGAGACTAAAGTACACGACATGTCTCTATTACATGACCGTTAAACCACAGAGACGGGTGTGTCCTTGGTCACACCCACTCCTGAGCTTCACCTGACTGTGACTCCGCTGATGTTCACTACACCGGAAATGATCAACACTGTGTTTAAGACAAATTCAACAGCAGCAGCAGGTAAAAGTGTGTTCCATCACAGTCTGTAGCTCATTGTTTCTCTGTCAGGTGTTTATCTGTGTGTGTGTGTGTGTGTGATGCGCACAGTGACTCCAGAAACTCCTAGTGATGCTGTTTCTCTCTCTGACCCCACTGATGAGGTTCCTGATAGCATGGAGTCACGGAGCACAGAGCTGAACTCCACCCAGTGGGAGGGCCTGATGTGGGGTGGGACACAGCCTCTCCAGACCGTGCGAGTTTAGACGAGACATAACTGTGATGTAATGGACTGACAGTTTGAGAAATAAACTTTTGGAACTGAATCAGTGTGTCTTTATTTTGTACATCAAACATGTGTGTGTCTTAATTTTTAAGAGTAATTAAAAGGTTTAAAAATCTGAGAAAATCAGAACTTGACACTAATAATCTGAGTTTTGGGTGACCAGTGGAGTTATTTAGTTGGTTGTTTTAGTCTGTTGTGGAGAATCATGACTGGCACTTGATATCGGTGCTATTTTATCAAAATTGAATTATAATGACTGCTCCAAATACTAATGAAGCAAGTTTTATTCCCTCGTTGCTTTTTAAGCCTGATTATTTTCTCACAAACCTGCAGGAATTCCAACCTTAACTGCTAACATGACTAATCATCTCCCCTTCACTCCTCCCCATCATAGTCCTCCACCTGAGAATCTCTTGCTGTTGAGGATGGCCCCAGATTCACAGCCTAAAGTTTGTTGTCAGGCTGCTGTGGATGGTACCACACTGATACCTTAAAGATGGTTGTGGATGGTCTCGTGTAGGTAGTCGAAAGACTGCACTTACTGAAAACAATTTACACTCAAGTCTCCTTCATTATTCAGTGGATAACTTCACTTTGATACTAAAACAATTTCAACACAGTTAGCACTGCTTGACTACATACATTTATAGAAAAGTAATTATTTATAATTGGTGTCACCCAGATGAGGATGGGTTCCCTTCTGAGTCTGGTTCCTCTCAAGGTTTCTTCCTCATATCGTCTCAGGGAGTTTTTCCTCACCACCGTCACCTCTGACTCGCTCATTATGTATCTAAATTTACATCTATATCTGGATTTCTGTAAAGCTGCTTTGTAACAATATCCACTGTTAAAAGTGCTATATAAATAAAATTGAATTTACTTATCACAGTAATCTGACAGTTTATTGAGTGTAATTCTGTCCTGTGTTTGAGTTGATCACAGTGCAGTGTATTTAACACTCAACTCACTCATAGTCGCATGCTTGACAGATTTAATTTCACAATGTTTATTTACATTTTAAACATAATGATTTACAATAACGTACTGGAGAGACGTTACTGTATCGCATACACACACACACTGAGCTCAGCATGCTCTGATAGGCTGACTGAGTTCTCCTTACCCTGACTGGTGGACTGTTTTACAGCAGCATTGGAACTGTTTGGTTTGGCTGTCAGTGGTAGAGCTTGGCATTTGGAAGTGGTAGCTCAGTGGTTAAGATGTTTGACTCCTGATCGGAAGGTTGCGAGTTCAAATCCCAGCACCGCCAGGGTGCCCTTAACCCTCAACTACTCAGGTGTATAAATGAGATAATTGTAAGTCGCTCTGGATAAGAGTCTGCCAAATGCCGTAAATGTTTGGAGCATCTAGCTAGCTGTGCTTCTGCTCATTCTGTTATGTTGTGATTGGATGCTCAATATGAACTTGGTGCTCATGACTGGCTGTTTGGAACGCTGTGATTGGCTGCCTGTAGTAAGGCTGTGCTTGCAGTGCTGTGATTGGCTGCATGGGAGATTCGATATTGTTCTCGGAGGTTGCGGCGGCGCTGGTGCTCATTGGTGACCTCAGTCACGACATTGTGAGGAAACCAGCCAGTCGTCTGATCTGAGAGCCGAATCCCCTCCCACCAACCTGCATCATCACAATAATGAACAATGTTACAGCAACACAACACACTGAAATACACATCTGTAACACTACAGCACACAGACACACACTGTTTAACCTGTCACTTACCCTCGTTTGTTTTGCGTATAATGTTGATGATGTCAGAGGGTTCTAAGCTGAGCTCATCAGCCTGTTTTGCAACATACTGCTGGATGCACTGGACCTGTGGGCAGTCTGACACACACACACACACACACACACACTGAAACACCCACTGGAGAACTGAACACATGCATGTTGTGCCACTGAGCTGTGTGTGTGAGCAGAATTAGGTTGTGTGTGTGTGTGTGTGTGTGTGTGTGTGTATGAGAAGCTCACCCCAGTCAGCATACACTCTCTCTTCTGATGTCATAGAGAGAGACGGAAATGCTGCTGTCCACCGGTGCAGGTCTGACCTACAGATAAACAAAGAGATAAACATTACAATGGTGAGTGTGTATTTGTGTGTGTATTTGTATATGTGTGTTTGCATGTGTGTCGTACTCTGTGTTAGCCTTTAGTACACGCTCACACATCTTGCCCTGGTGATTCTCCAGCATAATTAGACAGAAGGTGTGGTCTAACTGAGTTCCTCCCTCTAGGGGCTGGACCTGAACCAGAGAGCGGTGGGCGTGGTCAAGAACCAGGAAGCGATCTGTATTTACACTGCTGAGAGACATACAGAGAGAGCCAGAGAGCCAGAGAGAGAGAGAATTACATAGAGATGAGTATTATTCCTGCTACTGCATTTCCTGTTGCTGTGTGTGTGTGTGTGTGTGTGTGTGTGTGTGTGCGCGCACTTACGTCCTACGTGTGAGGATGATGATGTCATTGAAGAGGAAGATGTAGATGGGGTTGAAACGGAAGCGGAAACTGAACATTGATCCTCCTTTAATGAGCTCCTGTAGCTCGCCCTGTTTCTCCAGACACCGCGTTCGAGACACCAGAGGGATCGCCTGGAGTATTATGGGATGGACAGGATTAATGTGTAATACAGGGTGGGGGTACTGCAAAGCTCTGTGCGTTTGTGTGTTCTGGTGTATATGTTGTTTGAAACCTTGAGTTTATCAAATTCCAGCATAGTGGCGATGTGTATGAGCTCCTCCATCTGCTTCATCTGACCCACCTGTGTGTTTGCCTCTTTGATTATCTACACACACAAACATACACACATCACCAACATGAAACATGAAGATTTGTCTGTACTGCAGGTGGATGAACCTTCTTTAGCTGGAGAACAGATGAGTCACTGTAATAACACTGAACAGCTGCCTCATCGCTAAACACTTAAATGAGGACTAAATAAAAAAACTTCACTTGTGAGTATGTGTGTGTATGTATATGTAGAATTATTCAGCCACAATGATAAAGATGTTTGTGTCTGTGTTTGTGTGTGCCTAACCTCATTCACTGTAGTTAGAGCTCTACAGGCTGTGTTTTCCTCTTTTGAACCCTCCAATGTGTTCTTCAGAATACTCTACAATTAAGCACACACACACACACATACACACATTAAAACGCATTTACACACATTACACACCCCCCTCATTTAATGGATAGCTGAGCTCCTCCCACCATCCTGAACCATTGAACATTCCTGTGTTTTGCTTCAGGAGGCTCTCAGGAGTGGTACTGATGAAGCATAAACTAGACTGGAGGCTCACATCAATGTTCAGTCTGACACTGTGTGTTTGTATGTGTGTGTGTGTGTGTACCTGTATCAGGATCTTGAAGCGTGTGATCCTCTGGAATGGCAGCAGCATGAAGGAGGTAAACGGCAGCCGATTACAGAGAGGAGATTGCTCTAATCGCCTCATTACTGTATGGAACTCACGGTTGCACTGCCTACACACACACACACACACACACTTTCTCATTACTGTGTGGAACACACTGTTACATCGCCTACACACACACAACAAATGTTTGCAGCACGAAAAAATGGAACAATTCAAAAAGTTGTGCAAGATAAAAGAGGCATAAGTATGTGTGCGTGTGTCGTACATTAGCTTGCTGTAGGTCTTCTCCTGATACACCTGGTTCCTGACGTACTCAATGTACACAGAGAAGTGTGTGCGTGCGTGGTGGTAGATGATGTCACACACATCAGAGATGAGCACACACTCGTCTACTCGAGCCAGCAGATCCTGCAGGAACCTGTGTTTGTGTGTGTGTTTGGGGGGAGACGCTAATACTTATTAACATAATAAAGACTATGACGATTATTATTATTATTATTATTATTATTATTATTATTATTAGTGGTGCTAGTGAAGCAAAGCATCACTATTATTATTATTATTGTTGTTATTGTTACTGTTGTTGTTGTCTATAGCACTGACCTTTGGCTGACCTCGTGCACCTGCAGGATGTTGGAGAAGAGTGACTTCTTGTCGTGGATGACGAGCGTGTCATCCAGCTCCCGTGACCCCAGGAAGTGATCTTTGAGCACGTTGAGTGAACGCAAGTATGATGTCTCCGAGGTCACAACCTCAAACATACACTAAAGGTCAAAGTTCAAAGAGAAGTTTAGAACTCAGTGCTGAAATCAATGACCGTACACTCAACCTGATGTTCATTTAGCTCTGACACCTGCAGTAAGTTCCATGTTTGAGTGGAGAAGTGCTCTTAATGCGAGACTAGCTAACCTTACCAAGCTACCTCGAGTGTTAGCTTAGGTCATACAGTTAATCATAAATTATTATTAAATGTAGAGAGTGTTAGCTGCCCTGGTTGATGCTGTCACTTTGTTACTCGCATTGGTTTGCTAGTTATAATATCAGTACAAAGAGCTAGCTAAGACACCAAAATGCCAGAAAAACTGAAAGAACTCCCCAATGACAGTCTGTCAGAACAGTTTACAGCAGAACAGGACATGACTTTGCTGGCAACAATGTAAATCTAACAATTTCTAAAGGTGTTAAATGGAGTTGGGCTGTAATCTGTCACCTGAATTTCCCTTCGGGGATTAATAAAGTTTATCTTATCTTATCTAATCTCAGTAAGAGCTTCAGGAGCTTGTTGGAAAGTGCTCATGAGACTCAACTGTCATTTCTAGTCCAACCCAAATCTGTCAATCACCAGATCAACCACGAATTCCCAAAAATAATTTGTGGAGGTTTGGCCTGTGTTGAATTCAGTAACAGGGGAGTGGGCGGGGTTAAAAATTGTACTGCAGCCAGCCACTAGATGGCCTCAGAGACATTCTGCCTTCACTTCTGACTCCCTGTTACAACGTCCACTCACATGTACGGTCACTGGCTGAAATATGTGACATGGCTTATCTGTCTGTCTGTCAGTCTCACCTCCTGTCTCTGTCTCTCTCTGTAGGTGAGTGTGTGTAACACTCCGCTCTGCTTCACTGCTCCGAGATTCTGCCACAGTGTGACCTTTCCTCGCATCACACACTCACTCACACACCTCCTGTGGGGGGCGGGGCTCACACGCTGCACCGGCTCTGTACACACACACACACACACACACACATTTGATCAGCTCTGCCTCCCTCCCACTTCACTCTGTAGGTGTATAATTACTGACTGTAGTCCATGTGTCTGCACAAAGTATTGATATTAGTCTTTGGGCGATTGATGATAGTATCAAGAACGGCTGATAGATTGTATTATCACTTTTTTTGTATTATCATTATATTATATTGTGACAGCTGTGGAGGAGGTGATCATTGTGGAGGAGGTGGACCATAATTAACTCCTCCACAGTGATCACCTTCTCCAACATAATCACCTTCTCCACCATAATCTGTCTCTGCTATTGTGATGGAGCAGTGGTAGATCAAACCCCAGCACTGCCAAGCTGCCACTGCCGGACCCTCAACTGCTCAGTTGTATAAATGAGACAAATTTAAATTGGATAAGAGCGTCTTAAGTGTGTTGCATTTTCTGATATGTTTTTTTAGCCTATTTTATATCTTACAAAAACCTTAATAACCTTCTGTCTGATTTCAGAGCAGAGCAACAAAACATCTTTCTCAGCTTCTCGTGTCTGTGCTGCTGAACAGATAAAGCTGTGAATGTCTTCACTCTCAAGTAGAAATTTAAATTAAGAAAATGAAACAATTTGTTGTTTTTCAGTGCGACTTCACTATAAAAGCATTCAGTAAGTATCTCTGCTGCTGTTCAACCATAATCACCTCCTCCACCATAATCACCTCCTCCACAATGAGGACATTCTCCACCATAATCACCTCCTCCACAATGAGGACATTCCCCACCATAACCACCTCCTCCACCATAATCACCTCCTCCACAATGAGGACATTCTCCACCATAATCACCTCCTCCACAAT
>CM041001.1:44607-59497 GCA_022985145.1 Pangasius djambal | reverse complement strand
TTGGCAATGATTTCTGACAAATGTTTTGCCTTAGCTGCCTTAGCAGCCTTTTGAAATGTGTGCAATGAGTCCCTCAGCATTTCATAGGACACTTGCAGCCTGTCTTTCTTCCACCTGCGTTCACATTGGCGACATTGCTGTCTAAGCGCCCGAATATCACTATTTATCCATGGCTGTGATTTGTGTTTTAACTTAATAAACTTGCGTGGTGCAATAAGGTCTAAAATATTAGAACACCTGTGTTATTGCAGTGTTGGTGTAGTGTTAGTGTAGTGTTAGTGTGGTGTTGGTGTGTGTTATTGCAGTGTTGGTGTAGTGTTGGTGTAGTGTTAGTGCAGTGTTGGTGTGTGTTAGTGCAGTGTTGGTGTAGTGTTAGTGTGGTGTTGGTGTGTGTTAGTGCAGTGTTGGTGTAGTGTTAGTGTGGTGTTGGTGTGTGTTATTGCAGTGTTGGTGTAGTGTTAGTGTGGTGTTGGTGTGTGTTATTGCAGTGTTGGTGTAGTGTTAGTGTAGTGTTAGTGTGCTGAGGTTCAGCACCAGCTCAGTGAGGGGTCTCTGTGCTGTGTTCAGGGCTTTGTGGTGGTACGAGTGCGAGTCACTGTTTTGTAAATGAAGTCAGTATTTAATGGTTCAGTATTTAATGAATTAGGGCCGTTATCTGTAGCCGTTACGTGTCTCTGTGTTCCTGAAAAAACTCTTACAGAAGTCTGTTTGTAAAATTTCAGCTGGGTGTTTGTCCTTTTGGGTGAAGCTTTGGTTGGTGACTGGACCCACACCTCACTCCTGTATAGAACAATAGGTTTTGGAATGTATTGGAGCGTGAATTTGCCCCGGAATTGTGTAAAATGCCTTGCGTGCTTCAACTGTGGGAGTGAAAGTTCCTTTTGAAGGAATTTTTAGCCCTAGATTATTATATTATTTACATGTTTTGATTTTCTCTCTCTCTCTCTCTCTCATGTCTCACATCTCTGCTGATTTCCTGTATTTACCTGTCTTTGCTTTTCGTAGAGGCGGGATTCCACTTCCTCCTTCACAGCTGCTGTGAGGTCTGATTGGTGGACGGCCTCCTCTCGGTGAGAGTACATAGGCTAGAACAGGCTGTGTGCTCCGCCTTTCTTTCTGATGGGCCCGCAGGGTGGAGAGTGGGCGGGGTGGGGGTATTGGTCTGGTGGGCGGGGTTGGGGAGGTGTCATCAGATGGTTGGAGCTGTAGATATATAGGTTCCTCAGGAAGCTGTGAAGAGAACACCTCCATGCTCTCGTATATGCCCTCACTTGCCGCCTCGTCCCGTGGGCTGTGATGGAGGCGGAAACTGCGGCAGCTGTAGCACTGAGGCATTGTGGGAGATTTCACAGCAGTGCGTTCTACTACGATGCTCGTCCTCCGTCTCCGGCCCGTGTTCTCCACGCCTGGAGATTTGTCCTCCAACTGTAGAGAGCCATTATTCATGTTTTGTCCTGCATATGTTCTGTCCTCCGTGTCCTCCACAGGAACCCACATCAGCCTCATGCCCGGCCGGGGGAGGTGACAGATGCAGTGGCAGTGTTTCTCGTCTAGGCTACGAGGGGGTGCTGTCGAGCTCTTCATACTCTTCTCTGCTTTAACACCCTCGTGGGTCTCACTGCCGTCTGGCTCTGAACACAAAACAACAAATAATTTACACTCTCTGCTGCTATTTGGCTCTGATTAATGCATCATGCATGTCAAATTTGTCCTTTTGTTCTTCTCTATATACAGACAAGCTCTTAGTCTTTGGTATAAAATGGTTACAGTTTTTATGAACTTTTCATCAATTTAATTTACAAAAACACAAAAGAAACCAAATGGACACTGAAAATGGCTCTCATTTTAAAACTTTGAGTTCAGTGGATTAGCCATTTAAATGTGCACCATGTTTAAATGTAGTGCTAATGAGCTTCCCTCCACATAGTGCACTTCATTAACCATCTGTTATGACCAGTAGGAGTTAGTAGTACGAGTTAGTTGTAGTAGTTAGCAGTAAGAGTTAGTAGTAGGGGCTAAAGCTGCATTTGAGGTGAAAACACTCCCTCAACTTGCAGTTTCAACTTGTCAACTTGAGATAGACTTCTCAACTTCCAGTTCCTTCCTCATTTACGGAGTGACATCACATCAACATGGCCGCTTGCACTGTGAAGAGTGTAAAGTTCCCCTTCTCTACTTTTAACTGAGTTTACAGCAGTATTGGCTTTAGATCAGTTAATATACAGACAGGGCACTCCGTTAAATCTATAACAATCTATGACCGTACTAATCACTGTTCTGAGGTGCTAATCATCAACATTAGAGTTATCACTAACGATAGCTGGCTAGCTTGTTGCTAACACTACTCACTATTGTCCACTGTTGTGTCTGTGCTGCAATTTCAGTCCAAAATGTTGCATGAATGTTTGAAGTTCACTTTAATAAAACAGCAGCAGTAGCTACCCAGGCCTGTAACTGTAAAAGTACGGTTAAAGTAGTTTTTATGAGCTTCATGTGCTCTGACAGAGCAAACAAAACACACGCTTTCAAGGAGACATCCATGTTTTTTCACCACTCTGCACATCGAACATACCGATGTGAGAAATGACATTATTACAACCTGAACATTACCACTTACATGATGCCAGGAACACAGCATTAGCAGTTAATTTTAGCAGTGGGGATAACAATATTAGTTAGCAGTAGGTGTTAGCAGTTGGGGTAAGTAGTAGGGGTTAAACTGTAGTATAAATTTACTATTTTACTATAGGGTTTGCTATGTGAGTCAACTAATGACTAATAATGAACTTTGATGACCAATGGATGAGTAATAAAATCTGTAGGCACAATTGTCAGAGTAGAAATCACTGACGTTTCATAAACACTCAGAAATGAAATAAAAATACCTGAAATCTTTGTTTGAAGTGTAATTTTATTATTTACTGTAAAACACTGTGTGTGTGTGTGTGTGTGTGTGTGTGTGTGTGTTTGTGCGTGTGTAGTTTCAGTACCTGATCGTCCCACGTCCATCTGGAGCTCTGTTCTCCACTCTCTCTTCTGTCTCTCCTCTTTCTCTCTGTTCTCTCGGGATGAGTGGGTGTGGCCTGTCTGATGAAAGCCTTCTGCCCTTGTTAATGAGGATGTATGTGTGTCCTGTGCGTCTCCTCTGGTCGCTGACGGTGTGTGTGCAGTGATGGTGTTCGGTATGTGCGGCTTTGGTTTAGGTGGCAGATTTGGTTTGTGAACGAGGCGAGGTCTCAGAGCAGCCATCTGTTTGTCAAAATCTAAATCTTGTTTGTGTGTTTGTGTGTTTATGAGGTCCACACACCAGGGAAAACACACACACGGAATCCAGGGGATTTTTCAACCTGAACAGCTTCACATCACTTCTGAAACTTCCCTAAAAATGACCAGAGTAAAAAACATGGTTTATATGTGACATTTAAAATGCAGATCAGATTGTGTTCCAGTGCATCATCTGTAAAGCTGTGTGCGTGTGTGTGTGTTAGGTTTTGTAAAATGTAAATGTAAATGGTTTGTGTGTGCAGGTCAGATCAGTCAAAGTCAGCTTTATTGTCAGTTTTAGCACATCGCAGGGCAATGGATAAAAATGAAACACAGTTCCTTCAGGAAACTACCGTGCAACATTGACAAGGACAAAGAGACAACAGTAAATATGGACAATAAAGACAGACAATAGTACCATAATGTACACAGAATCACACAAAATTAAACAAGTCATACATACATAGTAAATATATATAAAGTGTAGCAGCTTAGATAATGTAGAAGATCAGAGGGTCATTATAAAACATCATTAATTTATTCATTCTCTATCACACAGCTGGAGAAGTGTAAGTGCGAAAGACATCTAGAGATTTGAAATGTGATTTCTAAATGAGAAAGTCCAGGTGTGTGTGTGTTTGTGTGTATGTGTGTGTGTGTGTGTTTCAGCACTACAGTAAATGGTGGGATCAGTAATCTGAGTGAGATTTTACTGTATTGTCATTTATTCATCTTCAGTAAGCTCTTTATTGTGCTTATAACAGCTCTTTTTCCTGAAACAACAAATTCCCTCTTGTTACTAAGAGATTTCATAATAAAGTCAAACATAAGACGAAGATGTCAAACTCACAGCTGAGGCAGAATCTGACCTGAGAACAGAATTAAGCAGTTGAGGATAACTGTTGTTGTTCTTATTATTACTATTATTAACTACAACAACTACAATAACATTTTAAATTAATTAATGTATTTTAGTAAAGGGTGCCAAACATTATTTACAGAGTTTTCATTGCTGTAAGAAGAGTTCTGTTTTCTGTTAAACAGTTCCAGTGGAACTTTAGAACGGTTCCCATGCAGGAAAACAATAAAGTTTACAGGGAAACTACTGCTATTAGAGAACCACATCATAGAACCATGCAGAAAACCAGCAATGTGTGTATGTATGTGTGTTTGTGTTTAAATTAAAAGTGGTCTGAGGTCTGCCTAAAGTTGGAATTAGTATTTGTGCTGTAGTGAACCTTCATTCTGTCAAATTTACTGATAAATGATTCACTAATAAATGATTCCCTGATAAACAATTTACTGATAAATGATTCACTAATAAATGACTCCCTGCTAAACAATTTACTGATAAATGATTCACTGGCATTTCCTCACTTCAACACTTCCCAATGAAGAACTTGCTGCATTGCATAAATAACTAAAGAAGCTAACAAACTAAAGAGAAACAATTTGTGACCTATGTGTCTTGCCCATCCCAAGCGTGCACACACACAGACACACACAGACACACACACACACAGAGTTTGTCTTTACTTTGGTAGAAATAAAAAGCCAATTATCTGTACCTCGGTTTTGCTGCTCCTGTCATGACGAACAGTCCTGTATGAGTGATGGAATGTGTGTGTGTGTGTGTGTGTGTGTCTGTGTGAGATGGGGTGCGAGGGCGTGCATTTTCTCTTTCAGCCAGTAAATATTCCACTTGGTGATGGTTACTTCTTCTTTTGCACTCTTGTGTTTTCTCTCTCATTGTGTTGGAGAGGAAGTGAGGAGTCTGAAGTCTGTTTGTGTGTGTGTGTGTGTGTGTGTGTGTGTGTGAGAGAGAGACCCAGTCAGAATCACAGTGATAGATGTTTGAATCTGAAACTGGACTTTAACAACTCACACAGTAGAACTTCTGCTACTAAAAGGTGACAGGATGTGACGTCACAGTCACAGTATGGACACTCAGTGTGGCTGATACTTCTTGTTTATAGTTAAGAGATCATGTGACTTGCCGAGACACTGGACACACTTCTTTATGAGCTCCTGTATCAGTCAATCAAATTCACAGATCACATGTCACCAAACTTCATCTTTGCTATAAAGTGAAAAACAAAAACAACATGTTTATGAAAGCGAGTGTGTTTTGGTGTCTCCTAGTCCCAAAAGTTGGAACTGAAGCGAAAGGAAGCTGAAAACTAAAACTTGTCACACACTTTATAGTAGTGACACACACACACACACACACACACACACACACACACACACACACAGAGAGGTTTAGAGTATTTCACAAGTAAGAAGTGACTTATGCTCTGAAACTTTAAAAAAAATTCAGAAGGGAAAATGAAAAATTTCAGTTCAGTGAGCGTGTGTGTGTGTGTGTGTGTGTGTGTGTGTTCAGTAAACAGAGGGAACTGATAATGCTGCTTTCTGCTATTTATTCATCATTAAACAGTATTTTATTTTATTGTATATTTTATTCTTCTGTATGTCTATAAAACCTTTACATGTAAACAGATAAATGAAAATATAACATTAATGCAGCAGGTGTGACACTGAGTGATGTGTGTGTGAAGTCAGTGTTTCTTGCCTATTTATTGGATTTATTTGGTGAATCTCCTCTCTTTCTCTCTCTCTCCCTCTCTCTCCCTCTCTCTCCCTCTTTCCATCTCTCTGTCTGTCTACAGTATAACACATCCTCCTCCTTTGCACTGGACATAGTTGAGGTCAAGGTCATTGGGGAGTTTCCCATTGTCACCCCATACATTCAGCTCTGCAAACACTCCGGTCTCTATCATCTCTTCCTGCCATGGAATCGGAATGGTTCCTGACGCAAACTCATTATAAAACTCATTATCTTTAGCATCAAACACTACACCCTTAACCGTACTGAAGACACCCACATCATCAATGTTCTTTGCATAAACCATCCTAGGGTCAGGAACAAAGGGAGGAGGAAGAAGACCTGTGATAGAAAGATAGAAAGATAGAAAGAGAGAGACAGAGAGAGACAGAATAAGAGACAGAGACAGAAAGAGAGATATGTTATAAGCTATATAATAATAGAAGTGTTTTAGTTATGTGGTGTTTTTATTTGTCTAAAGCAGACCACAGTTCAGCTCTGTATAGTGTATGTGTTTTAAAGCTTACTTGCTTTGTGAGTGTGTATGTGGGTGTGTGTATACCTGCCTCCAGCTGACCCCAGTTCAGTTCTCTGAAGAATGGTTGATTTTTCAGCTCCAAACACTGGTTGTTTTTGAAGCCCAGGCGTTTTTCTGGATCCTTCTCCGTCAGTCCATCACACAGCTGCTTCAGCTCATTACTGAAGGTGGGCGGGTAACAAGGGGGGTCATTCAGGATCCGCCTCGTCACCTCACTGATATCCACCTAATTCACAGCAACAATAATTGCAAAAAAAAATAAAAAATCAACAACTATGCAACGGTCAGTCTGGGGATTTGAACTCACAATGTTCTGGTCATTGAAGCTTCACTCTGAGGGACAGACCAGGTTACAATTTTACACTTGAGAGTCGTGTATCATTTCAGGAGTACATGTTGAAATGGAGGTTTAACTATTCAATAAGCTGGCTGAGTTATACGCACCACAGTAACACATTCAGTATAAGGTTTTATTTTAGCCGTGTACCACTGACTACTCATAAGTGTAGAATTGTCTGTCCCTCAGAGTGAAGCTTCAATCCCAAACTTCAGTCATGCACCAGCAGAAGAATGTCTCTGTTTGCACTACATGTTGTTGTTCAGTGTCCTCCTGTTTCACTGTCTCACTGTGTGTGTGTGTATGTGTGTGTGAGTGTGTGTGTGCTTGTGTGTGTGTACAGTAGACATAAAAAATCTACACAGCCCTGGTTAAAATTGCAGGTTTTTGTGATATAAAAGTTTGAAACCAAAATAAATCATGTCATATCCTTTTCCACATTTAATGTGATATAGCAATCAACCAAATTCAAGTGAAAAACCATATTCCAAAAAAACATAAACCAAACTCATATTCAAAAGTACTTATCATACAGCTTAGCCCTAAATAAAGATCAACAGTTTCTGTAGGATTTTGTTCACATCATATTGGCTTTATCTGACTGCTGAAGCCATGATCCACAAAGAGCTTACAAAACATGTACGGCATCTCATTTTCAAAAGATATCATTCAGTCGCTCCAGAACTGACAAACAACGTCGCCCCAGAACTGACAAACAACGTCGCTCCAGAACTGACAAAGGGACAAGACAAAAACTTACCAGGGAGGCTGTCAAGAGACCTACAGCAACATTAAAGGAGCTGCAAGAATATTCAGCAAGTACTGATTACTCTCTACATGTAACAACAATCTCTCGTATTCTTCACATGTCTGGGCTGTGGGGTAGGGTGGCTAGATGCAAACCCTTTCTCAGTGATAAAAAACAAAAACCCACCCAAGCTCAACTAAATCACCCCAAGACCATGTAGCAAAATGTGTTCTGGTCTGATGAGACCAAGGTGGAACTTTTTGGGCATAATTTTAAAAGATATGTTTGAAAAAAAAACAAGACAGCTTATCACCCAAAGAACACCATACCCATGGTGAAGCATGGTGGTGGCTGCTTTTCTTCAGCTGGGACTGGGGCTCTAGTTAGGATAGAGGGAATCATGGATAGCTCCAAATACCAATCTATTGTGGCAAAAAAAACCTGTAGGCTTCTCTGCTGATATTTCACCTTCCTGCATGATAACGACCCAAAGCACAAATCCAGTCAACAAAAGAATGGCTTTAGAAGAAGAAGATCAGCGTTTTGGAATGTCCGAGATCTAAATCCTATTGAAAACCTGTGGAATGACACGAAGAGGGCTATGTGCAGGAAATCCCCTTGAAATCTGATAGATCTGGAGCATTACTGCAAGGAAGATGATCAAATCAACATGTGCTAAGTTGGTAGACTCTTACCCTAAAACACTGGTACAAGCAAAACATGGTTTACCAAAGTATTAGCTGAGGGGTGTGTATACTTATGCAACCAGGTTATTGTAAGCTTTTTTTTTTAAACTTATTTTTCACTTGAATGTTGTTGGTTACACATTAAAGGTGGAATAAGATCTGACATGATTTATTTTTAATTTTTTATGCCACAGAAACCTACAATTTTAACAGGGGGGCATAAACTTTTTATATCCACTGTACCTGTTCTCCTCTGACTCTGAATGGTCCTTTAGCTGCCACCATCTCATACAGCATCACTCCGAGAGTGAAATAATCCACAGTGTAGTTATATTCTTTATCCTGCAGCAGCTCGGGAGCCATAAACCCTGAAAACACACAAACGCACACACACACACACACGCACACAAACACACACACATACAGAGTAAATTAGCAGTAAATTCTATTAGTGTTTTTTAGACATGTTTGTATTAAAGCAAGAGTTTTAGATTAGAAATCAGTTTCTGGATAAATCTGTAAATGATTTAAATAATGTTTCATGTTTTCCTGTTTAAATATGTTTTAAACATTATATTTTTTGGGAACTGCAGTGGGAGGTGCGGTTGGATGTGGTGTAGGTTAGCCCTGTACACTCAGTAATTTTGAAGCACAGACATTTGAACACATCTCAAGTGTTGAATAATAACCAGCATCATGGAAAGGTCCATTGTGGTTCCCGTTTCCCTATGTTCCTTTTCTGACTCCGCAGAAACCAGCAACTGGATGATCCACCTCACCTGTATGTAGTTTGTATCACCTGCATTTTTTTGTCTTTGTCTGTAATTTACAATCACTCTGTTCTTGTTCCTCTGTTTTTCGTATTCGGATTCTCATGTGTTTAGGGTTTTCACTTTTGGTTCTTTTGGTTCCCTTCTGTTACTGAGTTCTTAGGCTCTAGTTTTCCTGGTTTTCCTCTTCCCCAATCATAGTTCCTGTTTCAGTGTCCTCTTCTCTTAACAGCATAAATGAAGAACTGTACAACAGTAAACCATATCCAGCTATTTGATTCCTAAAATGTGTGTGTGTGCGCGCATGTGTGTGTGAAACCTGGTGTTCCTGCATATCCTTTAGTTTTGTCTTTTCCTGGAGGAAGTTCAACAGCCAACCCGAGATCAGACAGTCGAACATGACCTTAAACACACACACACGAGAAAAGGTGAATCTTACAGAACAGATGCTCTCTCTCTCAGTGTGTGTGTGTGGGTGTGAGTGTGAGTGTGTGTATTTGTTTACCTGCATCATCGAGGAGAACATTCTCAGGTTTCAGGTCTCTATAGATGATTCTGTGTTGGTGTAAATGTTCTAATCCACAGATGATCTGAGCGCAATAGAAACTCGTTCGCTCTTCACTAAAGCCCAGATTCTTCTCATCTACATTATACATGTGATACCTACAGAGAGAAAGGGACAGAGAGACAGGTACAGACAGACAGGTACACATAGACAGACAGAGACACAGGTACAGAGACACAGGTACAGAGACACAGGTACAGAGAGACTTGTACAGAGACACAGGTACAGAGAGACAGATATAGAGAAAGAGACAGGGGCAGATAGACAGAGACAGATAGACAGGGGCAGAGAGACAGAGACAGATAGACAGGGGCAGAGAGACAGAGACAGATAGACAGAGACAGATAGACAGGGGCAGAGAGACAGAGACAGATAGACAGGGGCAGAGAGACAGGGGCAGAGAGACAGAGACAGATAGACAGGGGCAGAGAAACTGATCCACAAATCCCTGATTGAATTAATCAGATTCCTGATGACTGCAGGGTATTTCAGTTATTGTGCAATAGTTTTAATTTTAGTTAGTAAAGTGTGTGTGTGTGTGTGTGTGTGTGTGTGTGTGTTTACCTGAGATCTCCTCCATTCATGATAGTCATGACAAGGCAGAGGTCGCTTTTGGTTTGGAAAGCATACGCGAGAGAGACGATGAAGCGACTGTGCACTTTTGCCAGGATTCTCTTTTCCACCATCGCACTCTGACACACATATGCACAGAACCACACACACACACACACACACACACACACACACACACACTATACATAAATATTGAATATATTTTTAATTCTGTGGTGTAACAGTGAGGGAGTAATGCGGTCGTGATTAGCATTAAAGTGTATGATCACTCTTGAGACTGACAGACAGACAGACAAAAAGAAAGAGACAGAGAAAGAGAGAGAGAGGGACAGGAACAAAGAGACTGTAAAATAGTGGATGTGGTCAATGCAAATAGAGGATTTTATCACTGCAGTTTTAAAATCACTGAATGCAGAAATCACCAGCTGAAGGCAAATTAAAAACCATTTACTCTGAATAACGGTAAAGTTTATCTAAATGATGCCATTAAATCCACAGTAAAGTTTCATATTTGATATCCACACCTCTGAGACTGACTGAGATTAAACAGCGTTCATAAACATTTCCCTCATTAACATAAAGCTAATTAGTATAACAACTTTTATTTATTCAGTGCTTTTAAATCCTGTTTTACTCAAATTTCACTCACTGCAGCCACCAAGAACACAAAAAAACATAATTACGCACTTTCTGCACATACGCACACATACATACACACATACGCACACACTCACACACTAACTGCACACTAACTGCACACACACACACACACACACACACACACACACACACACACACACACACACACTAACTTCACACACACAAAAAACATTTATCACACAATTTATATCCTCAGTTAACACAGGTTAATTATGTGACCTGTGTGCTTATTCACTTCCTGAGTGCTCTGAGTTGTTTCCTGGACACACAGATATAGATGGTTGGTGTATTCTATCCATCTGGAACTCTAATGAATATTTATGAGTTTCTGGCTTACATCATAGCCTTTGCGCTTCTTCAGCCGTTTCTTGTTCAGCTTCTTGTTGGCATACATCTTTCCAGTGGCCTTCATCTGGCAGGCATGCACCTCACCGAAGCCGCCCTTCCCGAGCACACGGAACTCCATGAACCAGTCCTCTGTCACTGCCTGTCCCTCCAGCCACTTAAACTGGACATAGCGCAGGAAGTAGGGGCTGGATTTAAACCCACCCAGAGCGCTGGCCTCCAGATGTTTCAGCAGCTGTTGCTCGCTCTCCTTGAAAAGATCTGTCCTGGCGTTACGGTGGTCTTCCTTCACACGGACCACTGTTTTCTCCTCCAGGAAGCTGCAGAAGTCTTTAGAGCTCATGTCAAAGTACTGGTTAATGATCTTCTGTGCTTTCTGGACACGGTCTTTCTCCAGCACTGTGTTGTAGTCTTCCACGTCCTTCCAGAACTCTCCGGCGGCTCTGTGAGTGAGGTCACTGGAGAGGAACTGCTGGAAGAGCTGCCTTCCAATTGGCTGGCGAACACACATGCTGTCAAAGGCAGAGTCGACTGTGGCCTTCATGTGCTCACACTCTCGGATGTGTGGAAGATTCAGTTTAGCTCGATATTTCTTATCTCGCATTGCTGCAGCAGCCAAAGCATCTAAACTGCCACGAGCGGAGACATACACTGAGTTCGCCACCACCGTCTCCAAACCCCCGATATCCATCACTGCCCTGAGAGACAGACAGACAAAGAGATGGAGAGACAGAGAGATGGATAAAGAAGTACAGAGAGAGAGAGAGAGAAACACAGTTACAGCTTTTCCCAAAGGATCACAGAACACAGAATAACCGCTTTTAACAAAAACAATTGGTTATTAATCAGCACTTTGTGTGTGTGTGTGTGTGTGTGTGTGTGTGTGTGTGTGTGCGTACGTGTGTGCTAAATGATTAACTAATGCTCAACCTGGGCTAATTGGTCTCCAGGAGGTTTTAAGATCATTGGGCTCTATTTTGAGTGTTGACCTGATCACAACCTTAAATCTCATCTTCCTTCAGTCCAGCTAATGCTAACTCTCCACTAACACTACAGTCAATTATTTAACTTCACTAATCAGTCTAACAAATGCTTCATCATTTAAAATGAAAAAGTGCAAAGATGTGACCTCATCATTTATTCTTTTTTATTCTGTAACATACACAACACACAACATCCGCTCGCATTACTGGATCTAAAATGCTAATGTTCTCATACCATATTAGCTTATAAACATTATGGCTCCTGTTCTGGTGTTTAATCAAAGGCATAAAGTTAAAATGGCCTTTTTTCTGCCGTGTCACACTTGACTGTAAAATAAAAACCAGCTTTGATCAAACCCAGAAGGAATCTTAATTAAAAAATATAATTTCTCAATAGACAGTTCTAAAGTTTACTTTGTTTATTAATTTTATCAGATCTAGTCAGTGAGAGTTTGTCAGAGATCTTCATGAACTCTTTAATTTCCAAGCTCTGAATAAATTTATTCACAATAAATAAAATTATTTATTCACAATAATTTCTTAGAACTTATCAACAGACGCTCAGCTAATTTCTGTGAACACACACACACACACACACACACACACAATAACCTCTGACCTCATCACTTACCTCTTCAGTCGTTTCCCTCCAAAAAAAGAAAAACAATATATAAATCCACTGTTCTCAAATGCAAGCCATCAAGCCTGAAGGGTTCACACACACACACACACACACACACACACACACACACACGACTTACCAACTTCACACAGAAGAAATTCCCACTTCACACCTCCATCTGTCTAAAGTGAATAAACTGTGTAAGAGTTTATTACACTTCAGAACTGATCATTTAGGTGACCCTAAAGAATGCAAGTTTTATGCAGATGAAGATAACTCAGGAAGACATAAATTGAAATACAAATGCCTTTTTATATTTATAATATCTAAAATATCTTAATTAATATTTATAAGATATAATACATTATAGCTAAGTGTAAACACTGACAAATGGGTGATGGTGTAATGCTCATTTCCTGCCCGTGAGGGAGACAGAATGCAGTTTGTCAGTTCCTGATCTACAGTTCATTTTTAATGCGCATGTGCATGGCTGTTAACATGGCCATGTCACGTATTAATTGTCCCTTATAGGTACCCGTAGGCAGTAGGTGTCATTCCACAGATGAAAAAGTCATTAAAACTAGTTCATCTGCTCTGCATCTCTGTCTCTGTTTGATTTATTTTTGTAATGGTAAGTTGGGGAAGTACAAAAGCACCGCAGACTGGCAGCTAACAATTTATTTACAATTTTTTTGTATTATTAAAGAACAGATGTATTTATGTTATAATGTTATATGATATATTTTATATGTTTTTCATTTAATGCATGTGATAAGAGAAACTGGGACAAATTTGGATTACAGAAAATTTCATTTCATTGTATGGAGGTTAATCAGTGTTTTATTTGGAATAGTGTTACACACACAAACACACGCACACAAAATGGAGGAATGTACACATTTTTATTAGGCTGCTTTTTATTGTTTTTTTTAAATTGAAATATACATATCCTCATTTATTACCTCCATATACCTCCTCTTTGGCTTCCTCTTCGCCTCCTGCCTGGCAGCTCCATGTCCAACATTCTCCTACCAATATACTCCCTCTCCCTCCTCTGAACATGTCCAAACCATCTTAATCTGGCCTCCCTGACTTTGTCCCCCAGATGTCCAACATGAGCTGTCCCTCTGATGTACTCGTTCCTAATCCTGTCCAACCTCGTCACTCCCAAAGAGAATCTCAACATCTTCAGCTCTGCTACCTCTAGCTCTGACTCCTGTCTCTTCCTCAGTGCCACTGTCTCTAAACCATACAGCATGGCCGCTCTCACCGCTGTCTCGTACACCTTCCCCTTGATTCTCGCTGATATTTTTCTATCACACAGAACTCCCTACACCTTTCTCCACCCATTCCAACCTGCCTGCACTCGCTTCTTTACCTCTTTCCCACACTCTCCATTACTCTGGACATATATATATAGTTCATATAATATAGTATAATGCGCGTGTATATATATATATATATATAGTACTGTGTAAAAGTTTTAGGCACCCTATTTTTTTAGTACAATTCGTTATAGATATTTATTTTATGAATTCTGCATTACTGAGTACAAAAATCTTTTAGGTTTCCAAACATTACTTTGCCAAAAAATAATGTTACAGAAAAATGTTTGTATGTCAGTAAAGAAAGCAACAGATTACATAAGAGACACTTTTCAGATAAAAAAAAAACATAATGAAGGCTGCTGGGTTTCGCTGCAAAAACAAGAAGCAAGTGCAACCGTCAGAGTCTCCAGAAGAACTGTGGCTGCTTCTGCAAGATGCTCAGTAACACTTACAGCTCATTTCCTTATAAAACTGCACACACTGCACCTGACACTACTATTCAAGAAAAAAAAAAGCAAAGGGTCGTCACACCAGATAATGACTGTTAAGTAGAAAGATTTAATTAAATTATTTTTGAAGACTTTTGCACAGTACTGTTGCCACCTTCAGTTGGGTCTTTCTGCCTTCAGTCTTGTCTTCAGTAAGTGAAAAGCAGCTCTATTGAGTTGAGATCAGGTGACTGACTTGGCCATTGAAGAATATTCCATTTCTTTGCCTTCAAAAAGTCTTGAGTTGCTTTCGCAGTGTGTTTAGGGTCGTTATCCACCTGCACTGTGAAGCGGCGTCCTATCAGTTTTGTAGCATTTGGCTGAATGTGAGCAGAGAGTAAAGCCCTAAACACCTCAGAATTCATCCTGCTACTT
>CM041001.1:31876-35922 GCA_022985145.1 Pangasius djambal | reverse complement strand
CAAGTGGGAGGCACATATGCAAACTGTTGTAATTCCTACACCGTTCACCTGATTTGGATGTAAATATCCTCAAATTAAAGCTGACAGTCTGCAGTTAAAGCACATTTTGTTCGTTTCATTTGAAATCCATTGTGGTGGTGTATAGAGCCAAAAATGTTAGAATTGTGTCGATGTCCCAATATTTATGGACCTGACTGTACATATAAAAAAGATATCCTGGTGTATAAAACGTTAACATATTTATGTAAAATCTGTTATATTTAGGTTTTATATATATGATTGTTATTATTTTATCTCATTTTTAAACAAAACAAAACAAAAAAAACACAACACGACTTCACTCACCATCACTATGTGGAATATTCAAGGGCTGAGCTCATCAGCCTTTGGATTAAAAAGCTTAAACAGTGACTTCCAAAAACAAATTAAAAACCTTGACATCATCATCCTACAGGAGACAGTGCAAGGCTGACACGGTCACTCACTGTTCCCGAGACTATAGGGAAATTCTAGTACCCTTCCAAAAACCGAGCACAGTGTGCCAGGGCAGAGACTCAGGAGTCTTATAATCTGGTATAAATCGTACCTACACAATGTAATAGACACTCTAAAAATTGGAAAGTACCACATTTGGCTAAAAATAAGAAAATCTATACTGTCTTCCCAGAAGGATCTATTCATCTGTGCCATATACATCCCACCTTCAGAGTCTCCATACTACTCTGAAGAGACATGCCACTTCCAGGTCCAGGGAAATGTGCTTGACTGTGAAGACCTGAATGCCAGAACAGGAACACAACCTGACACAATAAACACACATGGAAATCACTTCATTAAAAACAATATGATTGTCACTAATCATTTTTCTTCAGTCCACAGGAACAACTATGACAATGCAATAAACAAACCCGGCAAAGACCTCCTGCAGCTCTGTCGAAGTCTGGGTCTGTATGTAGTCATGGTAGGATACAAGGGGACTCTTTAGGAAGATACACATTTTGCTCAACAAACTAAAAAAAAGAGAGCATGAAGAATTGGCAATTTAAGATGGGTATATCTAGACAACCAATTTCCAAACACTCTAAAAAATGTAGAATTTGAAACAAACTCAGAGAAAAATCATATAATCAGAAAGCTTGAAAAACTGGAATTGGCCATTAAAGATAATCAAAACCCTTTAGACTCCTCGAATACTGAGCAGGAACTTAAAGACAAAATTAACAAACTGAAACCAAAGAAAGCATCAGGACCTGATGGAATCCTGAATGAAATGATTAAACGCACTAGCTCTAAATTTCAGTTTTCCATTTTAAAACTTTTCAATTTGGTTCTGAGTGTAGGTTTCTTCCGTGAAATCTGGAATCAAGGTCCAATAACAACAATCTACAAACTCGACCCTAATAATACTGAGACATTTGTGTGAAGAGTAATCTGGGGAAGATAACGTGTAGCATAATTAACTCATGATTTTTAAACTTCCTTACTGAACACAATGTCTTGAGTAGAAGTCAGATTGGATTTTTACCAAATTACCACACAGCTGATCATATTTACACCCTACACACCCTCACTGAAAAATATGTTGTTCAAAACAATTCTAAAATATTCACCTGCTTTGTTGATTTCATAAAGGCTTTTGACTCAATTTAGCATCACAGTTTGTTTTATAAAATGTTGGAAAATGGTGTAGGAGTTTGATCTCCTTAAATCTATGTACACAGGAAACAACTGCGGAATAAGAATTGGCAATAAAAGAACAAATTTCTTCTCTCCGGAGCGTGGAGTGAGACAGGGCTGCTGTTTAAGTCCAACACTATTCAATATATACATCAGTGAATTGGCCTCCATTTTAGAGCGGACTGCAGCTCCCGGTCTCACTCTACATGACTCAGAGATTAAACTCTTGCTGTATGCAGGATCTACAGCACAACCTGGACCTGCTGCAGCAGTGCTGTCAGACCTGGGCCCTGACAGTCAACCTCAAAAAGATGAACATTATAATATTCCATAAAAGATCCAGCTCTCAGGGAACAAAATAAACATTTAAATTAGGTACACATGAAACTGAGCATTCCACACATTATACTTACCTAGGACTAAAAATTAGTTCCTCAGGAAACTTCAACATGGCAGTGAGTGAACTGAGAGAAAAAGCCCGCAGAGCTTTCTACACTATAAAACGACAAATATTCCAATTAGAATTTGGCTCATAATATTTGATTCAGTGAATCTGAACCAATTGCCTTGTATGGCAGTGAAGTGTGGGGTTTGCTTACACATCACCAATTCGACAAATGGGACAAACATCCAATTGAGAACCTGCATGCGGATTTCTGCAAAATCATTATTTATGTGGAGAAACACCACGAACAACACACGCAGGGCAGAATCAGGCCGATATGCGTTAATTATAAAAATACGAAAAAGGGCAATCAAATTATGTAAACACTTAAAAGAGGATGACCCACACTCATATCATTATAAAGCTCTGCAGTACCAAGAGTTGAGCAAAGACACCAGTCCCCTCATCCAACTGGTCCTGAGTCACTGCTCTACAGCCCCATTAACACACACGAACACACCACCAACACACACTAACACAATAAAGACCCAGGAACAGAAGAAATTCGCAAATCCAATTACACAAACACTGAAAGTAAACTATTTAAGCTATTGGGAAACCCGAACTAAACTCCAGCAAAATGCAGTAGTATCTGGTTCTAAGCAGACAGCACAGTGTGGCGGATTATCTGAGCATGGTGACTGATCCAAAACTGAGAAACACCCTGACGGAGTACAGACTCAGCGAGCACGGCTCAGCCATCGAGACAGCCAACACACACACAGAGACAGAGCTGCACTTCCTCACTGAATACACAAAATTTAACTACATTCCACCTGAATTCTTCAGCAAAATGCACAAAATCATCCCCATCTCCTAAAAGCTGCTTCTCAGACCCCAATAAACTGCCCCACCTCCTGGGGAGCACAGAGAGAGCTGCACACTAGCAGACACACACACCTGCCACCAGGTGAGGGACAACGAGTGACCATGTCATCTAATACATAATACACACTCTCACGTGCGCATGCACATACACACTCACCCACACACTATTTTACTTTGTATTTTATTTATTTATTTATTTATTTATTTATTTTTGTTTGTTTGTTTGTATAAGTATTATTATTTTCCCTCAGGATTGTATAAGTATCATTACTAGTGTTTCTTTTTGACTCTATGTATGTACATTTGTTTCTATTTATTGAGGTAGTATTTTCTAATCCATTCCCAAAGTCTGTATCCAAGCTTTGGCAATATAAATGTTAATATTTGTCATGCCAATAAGGCAACCTTTTGACTTTGACTTGAGAGACAGAGCGAGAGAGAGAGAGAGAGAGAGAGAGAGAGAGAGAGAATTTAATTTAAAAAAACCCTTTATTGGATCAGTCAGATATCGTTTAGAAAGTCTTTCATTGTAAGACCAATAAAAGAAAAACAAGAAAAAGAAAAATAATTACAAGGGAAGGAACAAGAAAGAAAATTAATCAAATCCATTTCAAAAAAGAAAGGGAAAAAAGGCCCCTCCTTAATAAAGTAAAAACTAGCACACAATTAGAAATTCAAAAGTAAATCATTTTCTTCAGGAAGTGTACACAGTGTTTCCCCACCAAAGCATAATATGCGTGTTCGACTCTGATCTGTGCCGCCACTAAACCCTTGAACATGGCTGCTATGTGCACTGCTCCCATTTGGTGTCTCCTTGTTTTCCATATAGCTAGCTTTTCTGTTCCAGATAAGAAATTCAGCAGATCAAGACACTTTTCCTCCAAAACTCTTCCCCTGTAGGAGAGCTGAGGTAACAACCATTTCCATCAAGACAATTTGGTGCACACTCTCTCCACTATACCTTCCCAGTTCTGTTTTTGAAAGTCTTCTGTCCCTAGAAAAACACCCAAAAGCTTTAGCCCCTCTCTGCCACGCCTCAGGTTCCCAGGTAAAAGTGGAAGTCCCTCTGCTTGAACCTGACTTGCCCATAAAGCCT
>CM041001.1:21876-29376 GCA_022985145.1 Pangasius djambal | reverse complement strand
AACATTTTACTGCAGTATACCATACATAAACTATGTACATACAGTACTTATCCACACACGCGAGCTCACACACACACACACATAGAAAATTACCTGAGTACCGTAGCAGCTCCTCTGGATCCAACCACCAGATCAGGAAGTCCATCTGAGCTCAAATCTCCCAGAGAGTGAAGAGACAAACCAAAATACTGCAGCGCATACCCAAGTGCTGCACCGCCCACCCTCTACACACACACACACACACACACACACACACACACACACACACACACACACACACACACACACACAGGTCACTTAATTAGTAGCCTCTCACATATGTCTATTTTTGTAACTGTGTTTGAGTTTACTTGTGTGTGTGTGTGTGTGTGTATATGTGACAGAGAGAGAGAGAGAGAGAGAGAGAGAGTACCTGTGTGTGTTTGGGTCTGAAGCTCCCCCTGTAACTAGTGAAGATGTAAATGGCCCCCTTGCCCTGATCTTCATTTGGTGCTCCCACTGCCAGCTCCATTATACTGTCTTCATTCAGGTCCTGTAGAACTGCAAGGGCAGAACCAAATCGGCCGTTCGTATTCCCCACTGACCCCCTCAACACCCCCGAACAGTTTAGTGCCTGTAAAACATCACGCGGATTGCATGTGACAGGAAGACAGTCAGGCACAGGGCTGTGTGTCATTATGAACATGTGCATTTTTATATTTCCATTTATATCATTTAGCAGACTCGCTTATCTAGAGCGACTTACAGAAGTGCTTTATGTCTCCATCATAATCATCCTTTCTGTATTTGTATTGTTTCTAACCCTGTTTGTAATTAAAAGTTAAAAAATAATTGCTTTCACTAACAAGCAATAAAAAGCTAATTAAAACAAACCATTACTTGTCAGGAACACACTGTATATCATATAGAGCAGTTGCTTTATAAATTTAAAATTCATATCCTGAATTTGTATATTTCTGTAAAACTGCTTTGTGACAATGTCCGAAGTCCACCTAGCAAAGAATAAATCTAAGACAGAAAAATCAAAGCATACTTATATGCATGTGTGTGTTTATTACTGTCTTACTCCTGTCTCCACAGAACAGATTTGAACTTCTCCTCCAAATCCAGCAGTGTAAAACATCGGAGCACCAACTGCTAACAAAACAATGTCATCCCCATACAGCACACACAGCTCCGCCCCGAAATACGACCCCAGCTACAGAGATACAAGATACAGAGGGAGAGAGAGAAAGAGAGAGAGATACAGTAAGTGACATCACAATAAACCCCAAACGGAAACTGTTGCAACTAAATATGAACAGCTGCATGCGTAAACACACACACACACACACACACACACACACACGCACACACACAGTACCTGAGTCCCATGAGCAGTGTGTGTGACACTCCAGTGTTTGTGTGCGTCCTGTGTGAATCCGAACACGGCGCCTGTGTGTTTGTGTCTTGGAGCACCAGCAAAGTAAACATGACCCCCCAAGACTGTTGCCATGGCAACTGAGTAACCTGCACCATGTCATGATTAAAACAGAAAAAGGTTTTTAATATTCAATAACCAAATTAATATTCATCAAATTCATCAAACTAGTCATTCATTTGCTTTCAAAGTAATGAATATACACATAAAATAATAAATTAGTTGGACAAATAAAGGGATAGACGAATAAACAAATGGATACAGGGCTGGATCGTAAAATGGTTGGATAAACAGATGTATAAACAAATTGATGAATAAACAGATGGATAAAGGGACGGATACACAGATGAATGGATAATTGAGTGGTTTATTACCCAGGTAGGAGTTGTCCATGTCTTTCGCAGTCGATGCGTTGATGAATGAAGCGTTCATTTCTGGAATTTTCTCCTCCAAACCACCTGACCAGGAGAATGCTCCCACTGCACCAAACACACTCACGTCCTACACACACGTGACGCAAATATTTGTATTTGTATCTGTTTAGTGCTCCAAATATTTGTATCTGTTTTTGTATTCAGATTTGGACAGATCCTTTAAGTGGCATACATTCTGATATTCTGAGAACATTTTTAATGATTGAGAACGATTATTTAAGAATGACAAAAAACACACACAACAAACATACAAGTTTACAATATTTGAAAAAAATTAATTAGATGATTAATTTGAGAGACAGTGGAGTTCATCTCCAGTCAGTTATCATCTTAATTAACTTGCTCTTTTTCCCCCCACAAGCAGGGTTTCCAGGTTTCATGTATATCAGAATATCAGGTTTCAAGTATGTCCGTATATCAGATAGATACTTCAAATCAGAAAAGCACACCACAGTTTATCACCCTGAAAAGACAAAAAAAAAACAGTGGCAGAAAAAAAAACAGTGAAGCAGACAGTAAAGAAAGCAACCATTATTTTAATTATTTTAAGTGTTAGTGTGAAAATATTTCAGACTAGATGAAGTCAATTCTATAGTCAACTGCACAAGAGTAAATTTTTTAAAATTTGTTCTTTTGCTTTAATGGACCATTAACACTATCTTTTTTTTTTAAGTGTAGAGGTGACTGCACAAGATTGCAAGAGATCCAGTCAGTTAGTTTAGAGTCAGATCAGCAGAGCATGTTGGCTCAAAGAAGTCGATCCAGACTTGTTTTCAGGTGCTACTGAGGCTGAAGTTGAATATGGCATTAAAATCTCCCAGACTCATCACAACCACCATCCAACATTAAGCTACACAGGGTTTTCCACGCCGTGCTCTCAGTTAATCAGAGACTTCAGCGGCGCCACCAGCTCATCCACACAAGTGCGGTATGTCATAAAACAGTGTAATATGACATACAGATTTTTTTATTTTGCACATTTATTCCACTTGTTCATTTATTTTCATTGTTAACATTGTAGCCGAAAAATGGAAATGTAAAAGTTGGAAATGTGTGTGTGTGTGTGTGTGTGTGTGTGTGTAACTGAACTGCAGATTGGAGTGTTCTTTACTACACAAATAAAACAGCAACATCCTGGAAGTTTTGGCTTTAACTATGGAAAAGGTGACCAGTCAACTACTTTTTTAAATTACTAGTCAACTAGCAAACATTAGTAAATGTTCAACATCTAGAGTGTGTGTCTGTGTATGTGTGTATGTGTGTGGGTGTGTATTAACTGGTTCCTGACCTCAGAAAGTGCAACACTGAATCCTCCCTGAGAGAGTTCAAGCTGGATTGAACTTGAGTTCCCCACGTTTGTACCTACACACACATACACATAGGATGTGTGTTTATTATATTTATCTGTGTGTTTGTGTGTGTGTGTGTGTGTGCATGTGTGTTTTACCTTCAATGCTGAAGATCCTCTCAGTGAGCTGTGAGACAATAGAGGAAAGAGAACTGAAACTTGGTGTCTCAAACACATAACGAGGTTCAGAAGCAATCTGTTCCAATTCCTCTCGAGAGTACTCGTTACCCACCTGAATGGGAGACAGGTAAGTCAGAGAGAGAGACACACACATAGAGAGACAGAGAAAGACAGACAGATAGAGAGATAGAGAAATGAATCAGAGAGAGAAAGTCAGAGAGCAAAAAGAGACACATGAGATAGTAGTTAACATTTTACCCCGATGGCAAATCGGGTAACTCCTCTCTTATTGGCCAGAGCGATCACAGAGCTGAAGTTGTCGTTTTTATCATTGGATTTTCCATCTGTAACCACGACCAGCAGCTTCTGGGAGTTGTTTCTCATTCCAACTTTCTCCTGGAACATTTCCTCTCTAGAAGAATAAAAAAATAGAGGGACAGAGAGAGTTAGGTGAGAGATAGAGAAAGAGAGAGATGTAGGTGAGAGATGGAGATAGAGAGAGATGTAGTTGAGGGATGCAGAGAGAGATATGGATGGATAGAAGATAAACAAATAAATGAAGGACAGTCTATATGGTCGGTATGTTGTGTGTTTACTCACAGCATGAAGCAAATGGCTGAAGGTGAGTGTGTGCTCACAGTACAAAGCATATGTCTCTCCGTACATACACACAGTACGAACTGTATTGCAGTGTGTGTGTGTGTGTGTGTGTGCACTTACAGTATGAAGTGTATGGCTGAAGATGTGTGTGTGTGTGTGTGTATTTACAGTACGAAGCGTATGGCTGAAGATGTGTGTGTGTACTTACAGTACGAAGCGTATGGCTGAAGGTGTGTGTGTGTGTGTGTGTGTGTGCACTTACAGTATGAAGTGTATGGCTGAAGATGTGTGTGTGTGTGTATTTACAGTACGAAGCGTATGGCTGAAGATGTGTGTGTGTACTTACAGTACGAAGCGTATGGCTGAAGGTGTGTGTGTGTTTCCTTTACTGTGTGTGATTCCTGACATCAGATTATCTGCATTTCGATCTGCAGCAAAATTCTCAAATTGAAACACTGCAGAGACTCGAGAGGAGAACTTCGCTACAGCCACCTAACACACACACACACACACACAGTGAAACTCCAGAAAACCTTGCTACAGACACCTATAACACACATGCACACACACACACACACACACACACACCTGTGATCGTGGGTTGGTGAATGATCTAATTACATCTTTGATGAAATTGATCATTTTGCTGAAATCTTCAATTGTAATACTCTGAGAGTCATCAAACAGAATCACTGCATCAAGTGGAGGAATCTCATGACATTCTAAAACACACACATACACATGTTTACTACACATAAAACTAACAAACAATAATTATAGAATATAATCATTAATAAAATACAACAGAACAAATACCTTGGAAAACAGGTTTGTGTGTGTGAGAGTGTGTGAGAGAGACATTGAGCTCCACACACACACCATGCAAATAATGAAACCCTTCACACTCTTGCTGCACACGAGGACTACACACCTGCAGACAGAGAGAGAGAGAGAGATACCTAAAGGTGGAGTGTTAAAATATCAGCATTTACTGTGTGTGTGTGTGTGTGTGTGTTTTCTAAGGGTCCCTACTGTTTACAGGAAGGAGAAACAGAAAGAAAACTCTCAAGAGAACAAAGGGTTTCTTAGGAACTTTGGTAGCACTTCACTCAGAAAGTCCTCAACAGACCTCAATAGTCTGTCAGATGAATGTCACATCAACTAATTTTCAACAATATGTCAACAATTATTGACGAATGATGTTTAGTAGTTAATCCATATACACTCTCCCGACCATCAACTTCTCACTTTTGCTTTCATAGTATTTGGATTGTCCAGTTTCATAATCTTGATGTTTATTGTGGACTTCCGACTGTTCCCTATCTCCTATCACAATTTTAAAAAAAAAGTCATAGTTATATTTGAAAAAACAACTTCAGTTGACATGTCATTATTACCAAGTTGCCATGTTGGCAGTTAAGCAGATGCTAAGTATCTGCTTAACTGCCCAACTGTAAGTAGCTTTAGATATCTGTAGGTTTGCAGACCACATTTCCTGTGTTAGTGAAGTGATTGTGTTGTGTAAGGAGTGATTGAGGAAGTGTAAAACGGGGGGGACTCTAAGAATGTGGGTTGGAGTTATAGGTAAATTGTATTTGATGTTACATAGCTGAACATCCAAAAATACCATGTTAAATTGGTTTCAACTGCTCACTGGCCTTTCTAAGTTATTCTTATGGTTGAATTTCTAAAAAAATATAGCAGCCATTCTTTCCTGGCATAGCATGTGAATGCCATGGGATATACAGTACATAGACCTAAGGATGAGATGGTGAGTGCTAGATTAGATAGCAATGAAACACGCAATGCTTAAGCTTTCAAGTCTCAGTTAAAAATGAGAAGTCCCATCCATGTGAGTTGAAAAATGTATTTAGAATAAAGGTTTTATTTGAGATCGACTTTAATCAATGTCATTTTTACCGACATGGAGTTTGTTGTTGATAGCAGAGTGTAGTCCAGTGTATGGACGTTGCGATAATCCTCTCCTCTTTTGCCACAGAACCGAGGACTTGCCCTGAAAACGTGCTGACAACAGTCAGCAGGAACACAGCTTGGATGGGCATACTTCTGTTCCAGAGGTGGCTGTTGGATAAGGTAATGCTGCCAAATCCTGCCACCAGCCAACACAAAATCCACTTCATAGAACTGTCTCCTGAGGTTTACCAAAATGCTTCCTCATTTTCACCACTTTATGTGGCAGGTCCCCTACCGATGAGTGTATAGCAAGACAAGCAAGAAACACACTGGTATTGAGGATGGGAATCAGGGGTGAAAGTATCTCTGATCCCCAAAGTTCTCACCATATGTATCAACTACAGTGGATCGAAAGTAAAGTTTGGCAATTATAGACAAGGTCTATAGTGGCAAAGTCTTCTAGCTGAAGGAATACACAAATAAGGCAAGTACACACAGAACAGATAAGAGATGATGACTTGCTTACAGATGCACTTGTGCCATCTTAAATCTTGATTGATGATACAAGAAGAAATCTCCATTGCTGAAGTCCAATGTCAGCACAGATGAAGAAAAGGTGATGGCATTCATAAAAGATCAGAACGTGCAGGACTAGGGTCAGATAGTTGTCCAGTTTTTGCTAACTAGATGGACAAAAGGATCAGATTACATCATAACAGATGTAAATCTAAGTATATAAATAAATATCTATATCTGGATTTCTGTAAAGCTGCTTTGTGACAATGTCACAAAATAACAGTAGGCATCAAAATGAATAAAATTGACAGAAAATCAGAGACATTTCAGGAAATTTAAGTACTTTAGATGTGTGCGTTCACACATTTCAGAGAAAGCTTCTATGTCTAAAGGAAATTACTGTGTTTTACTTGCATCATCAATTAGATGATCAAAGTGAATAACAGGGATTAGGAGACATTCAAGGCTGGGTAGAAGTTGACAACATGGAATGTCCATTCTTCAAAATAAACTTGAGATAATAAGAAGACTTTTTTTTTGTTTAATTCACATTTCTCCATCACCACAACTGTATCTGTAGCTGTCCCATTAGTCTGGTGGCATCCTTTGTTGTCCTCCTATTAGTGGTTTTTAGACGTTCACACTCACAGATTTCTCACACTGACACAACTTTGTTGTGAGCTGTCTTTAGCCACCAGTATGTCATGTCATGTGTTTTAATTACCATCAACCTCAACTCAAGATCTGAGGTAAAATTATCTACATACACTTACATCCTGTATATATGGTAAATATTATTTAACTCACCATGGCACGATGTTCAGTGCAAGCAAGGGAAAGTCCAAATGCTCCATTTGACTGGACTACAAAGGCAGAGACAGAAAGGGAGCAAGAGATAGAGAAATAGACATTATACATACATATATATATATATATATATATATATATATACAGTCAGGTCCATAAATATTGGGACATCGACACAATTCTAACATTTTTGGCTCTATACACCACCACAATGGATTTCAAATGAAACGAACAAAATGTGCTTTAACTGCAGACTGTCAGCTTTAATTTGAGGATATTTACATCCAAATCAGGTGAACGGTGTAGGAATTACAACAGTTTGCATATGTGCCTCCCACTTG
>CM041000.1:17802450-17813382 GCA_022985145.1 Pangasius djambal | reverse complement strand
TTCCAGTGAAGGAGGCAGCAGGGTCTTGATGTGCCTCATGACGAGCCTCTTGATGATGGGTGTAAGTGCAATGGGACGGTAGTCATTGAGGCAGGACACTGAAGATTTCTTTGGCACGGGGACGATGGTGGTGGCCTGATCACTTCAAAAAAGAGTGGCCTTAAAAAGGTGCCATGTTCTAAGCTGTTTAACACATCTACAGTATACAACAGAAGTGAGTACACCCCTGTACAATATCATTTAAATGTCAAATGATTCAAAATTGTTTCATCTCTCAATAATTGCATTATTTCTAAGTTGATTAGTAGAGAATTTCCTTTTATGAACAACCAAAAACAAATAATTTAGAAAGACTGTATTGGAAATACAAACCCAAACGTAGAAACTCAATGCAGCAAGTATAGAACGAGCCATAGTACCACTAATCAAAGCCACAGTGGCCATCCTCCTAAAATGATGCCACAGACAGTTTGCTACTTGCACACTCTAGCTCTGAAAAACAGACAGGCAAGTGTATCAAACTTGGCACAGGGGTTATCAATGGAAATCAGAGTTTCTGTGACAGCTCAGGCAGTGCAAAGGACATTGTATAACATCAAACTCTATGGACAGCATTGAAGAAAAAAACCTTGCTTGCTCTTCAACACAAAATTGCAGGATTAAACTTTGCTAAAGAACATGAAAAGAAACCTAATAAATATTTGGAGCACATTTTTGGTCAGATGAGACCAAGATAAATGAGTTTAGATGGAGTCCAGCATGTTTGGTGTGAACCTGGCCAGGACTACTACAATGAATGTATAGTCCCAACAATGAATCACAGTGAAGTGGGAGTGTGATGATATGGGGCTGTGTGAGTGCAGAAGGTGTCGGGGAGATGACATTTATAGACGGAACCATGAATGCCTGTGGATATACAGAAATGCTGGCTGACAAGATGACTCCCAGTCTCTAGAAGCTTGGTAGAAGAGGAATATTGCAGTATGATAGCAATCCAAATACACTGCCAAAATCACACAAAAGTTTCTAAAGAAGAAAAACGTGAAAAGTATGACCTGGTCAAGTATGTCGCCTGACTTGAATTCAGTAGAACACCTTTGGGCTATTTAAAGAGAAAGGTAGAGCAACATAACCCCTCCAGCAAAGAGCAGCTGAAACAAATAGTCTCTGAAGAATGGCAGAACATCTCTCCAGAAATTTGTGCAATACTGGTGTCCCCCATGTCAGTGAGGCTTGAGCCTGTCATCAAAAATAAAGGTGAACATACGAAGTATTGAAAAAATAAAAGATTTGAATCTCAGCAATGAAAGGTGTGCTGACCTTAATATAGTAAATATAGTAAGTATACTAAACTGTTTGTTTTTAATTTTACATGAGAGCAAATACCCTACTGTTCAACTTAGAAGTAATGCAATTACTGTAAGGTGATACAATTTTGAATCATTTGACATTTAAGTGATATTGCACAGGGGTGTACTCACTTATGCTGTATACTGTAGACGTAAATATCAGGAAATGAAAGCTGGAATTCTGATCTGTCATCACATATTCATCTTTTGATCTCAAACCTAAATGTTTTCAGTGTAAAGCAAAAACAAATTGGTCTTGCTGTTCCAATACTTTCAGAGGGGACTGTATCCCCAGATATTTTCCCCAGCTACAACATTATTTAAAATAATTTCAGATTACTCTGTCACACAGATGAAATGGGCAACACTGAGATTTGTGAAGAAATTATATCATTATTCAATCATATGTAATTATTCATTATTATTATGTCATTAACAGGCAGCATCTCAAGTTACGTCCTGTACATAGCAGAGATAAGAGCTGAGAGAGAGAGTGGTGTTTAGTTACATCTAGTTACATTAAATACTTGGTGTTGAGTGTCTCTGGTCTTCAGAACACAGGGAAAAAATCAGAACATTTTATGTAACACTGTATTACAGTGAGTGTATTAATAAATATTTATATAGGGGATGTATAAATCACTCATTTAACATTGTATCATAACACCTCATTAAAACACCATGTTCTCATAAGTGTGTTAGAGATTTTCTCTCACATGTCACGTAACTGGCCTTTATTCAGGTTTATTTTCTACCTGGGTGGCCTGTTTCTTCTGCATTTTTAAGTACATTGTCCTTTCACCTGTAGATGCCTGAGGATTTCTTTCTAGAGAATTCCTACACACACACACACACAAACACACACACACACACACACACACACACACACACACATACACATACACACATACATGCATGATTACCTAACTTTTGTTCTATATATTCACTGGTATTTTTTGTGTACTTTTTACCTTGGCATTAACCTAAATCTTCAGCTAATCCTCAATATATTCTTCTTCTTTTCAATTACTAAACATAGCCTTTACATAAAATTCAGAATAAAAAATAAAGTGGCCCACTTTAATGAAAATATTAGTGTTGGACTATAATGCTCTGAAAACAATAAATTTTAAAATTATCTGTTGAGGATAGTTTTTTTGTGTGTGCATAATTATATACACACATTTGTGGAGGCAGGGGCATGGCCAAGCACCGGTTTGTGACTGGAGGGTGGAGCTGGGAAAAGAGAGTGGTAAGGATGTACACCTGTGAGGGATTTTGCTAACAAGTGTTCTGTGTTTCAGTGAGCAGCCCAAGGATAAAGAGGGGAGAGACATTTACATTTATGGCATTTAGCAGACGCCCTTATCCAGAGCGACTTACATTTATCTCATTTATACAACTGAGCAGTTGAGGGTTAAGGGCCTTGCTCAAGGGCCCAGCAATGGCAGCTTGGCAGTGCACTCATGACCTTCCAATCAGTAGCCCAACGTCTTAATCACTGAGCTACCACTGCCCTGAGAGACAAGAGCCATGGGAGAGAGAGCTGAGCAGCACAGAGCTGAGTGTGTGTGTGGTGAAATAAAATCACTGAAAAGCAAAGGTAGTGAAGAAAATTAAAGAGCCCATTTGAGTTGTCCCAAGCCTGCCTCCTGTCTCCTCATTTCCGGCCCAACTTGTGAAAGTGTCACAATGTTCAACATCTCTCTGTGTTTTATAGTTTGTCCATTTGGTCATTATCTTCATCTGACCTTTATATAAAGATGAGGATTGACCAGATTTTCTGTTTTACTGATTTTCACAATACTTAACCCCTGACACTTCTCCTGCTCAAAAAGTAAGACAGCTTTACTTTGAATTGCAGTAAGTCTCCTGACTATTTGTGGAACAGGCTTTACCTCATGAAACAGGTTTTATAACAAATTCCTTGATCAGAGCTCACATCTAACAGATGAGCTCAGGTTTTACAGCTATTATATCTAAAAATGTCTTTACTGAATGTAAATCAGCTGCTTGCCATGGATTAAAGAATTACACAATTAAAGTACACAATTTATAACACATCTTTAGAGAGCATAGACTAGAAAATGTAGTAGCCATTAAGGGAACTGCCATTTCCTGACTCAGGTCTTATTTGACTGATCGTTATCAGTTTGTAGATGTAAATGGTGACTTCTCCATGCATATTAAAGTAAAGTTTGGTGTTCCACAATGATCTATTTTAGGCCCACTGCTCTTTTCTTTATATAAGCTATAAAAATTATTCTGGGCAAAATTATCCGTAAGCATGGTGTTAGCTTCCACTGTTACGCTGATGACACACAGTTGTATATTTCAGCAAAGCCAGATGATAGAGACCAGCTTAATAAAGTTGAGGAATGTGTAAAAGACATTAGACACTGGATGCTTATTAACTTCATTCTGAGTTACCAATTTTCCTGACTCCTTCTGCCCTCTGGGCCTGCCTGATTCATCCTGCCCCGTGCTCACCTGAAAATCACTCACGGCTGCTGAAGATGGCCCCGTAAGGACAGCCTAGAGATTACCATGAGTTTACTGTGAATGGTACAATACATGCACCTTAAAGGTGGCTGTGTGTGTTCTTTCTTGGATAGCCTAAAGACAGCAAGTGCTAAGAACAGTTTACACTCAAGTCTCCATCACTGAACAGATGATAACTTCAGTATGATACAAGAAACTTAAATTAAAACTCTAATGATGCTGATACTCTGTTCTTTTTAATACACTTTGCACTGCTTGACTTGATAGTATACAGTAATAGAAGTGAAATGATTTATAATCACAATATTCTGTGTCACACAGATGAGGATGGGTTCCCATTTGACTCTAGTTCCTCTCAGGGAGTTTTTTCTTGCTGCCATCACGTCTGGCTTGCTCATTAGAGATAAATTTAAGTTTTATATCCAGATTTCTGTAAAGCTGATTTGTAATAAATGTGCATTGTTAAAAGTGCTACATAAATATATAAATTGAGATTAATTTAATTTAATTTAATTTAAAGGTCATTAATTTAAAGGTGACTTCAGAGAAATAGCACAGTCACTCACCGAAATGAGAATGGGTGTCAAAAACTAGAACTCTCATATAGTTACAAATATTTGGGAACTGTGATGACGTTTGAGTTTTAAGAGCAACATTTACAATCAGTAATAATTATAACCACAACTTGTACCTTTTTAGGTAGTTAAATACTTTTACTGTCAACCCAAACCTGATGACATTGTTTTATAAAGCTTTACTGAATCCGTTTTAAAATTTGATCTTGTAATATGGCAGCCTAAAGCTGAAAAAAGAGAAACCAGCTGGACAAAGTCAAAAGAAAGTTGCCAGCAAAATTTGTGGTTAACAGCAGAGACTTTCTTCACTTTATCACATCTTTGAGAGTATTTGAACTGCTGCCATTAGATAGAAGGTACAGACTTCCCAGAGCCAGGTGCAACAGGCTAAAATTCTCCTTTATAGAATGTGCAATAAAAGCTCTTAATTGTAGAGACAATCTATCTATCTGTCTGTCTGTTTGTCTGTTTGTTTGTTTGTTTTTTATAAATTATATTAAATCTAAATTTATTTTTAGCTTATTTTTAACTTAACATTTTTTAATTCAGCCTCTGTTGTGATATTTGTGTTTCTTTTTAACTAATTACTTGTATTTTATTTTGTCTTTAATCTCGTCTGCTTGTAGTATGTCTATTGTATTGTTTGTTTTTAATTGTTGTTTTATTGAACCCATGCTGCAAGACAAAATTTCCATTTGGTACAATAAGTTTGATTTTCATTCTGACATCCATTCTGTCCTCTTTTTCAACTTTCTGATGGGAAGGCCTCGCATCTTCTTCTATCTCCCTCAGCACAGGAGCTCCCCAAGGCTGTTAGCACAGCCCCCTACTGTTTACTCATGACTTTGTAGCACAGCACAGTGGAAATATCATCTTTAAATTTGCTGAGACTTAAATTCCATGGTGTCCGTCAGCAGGAAACTGCCCTCTCCACAGGACATTTAACCGAAACAGTGTCTGGGGAGATCCAAAAAGATCATCAAGGACAGCAATCTCTCAGGACAACTTATCTTTCAGCTACTTCCATCTGGCAGGCATTACCAGAGTATCCAGGCGTGCACAAATAGACCGAAAAACAGTTACTTTCCCAGTGCCATCAGGCCGTTAAACAATCAGTGACAGCAATTTGCACAGCCATCTTTTCACACACTACTTTGCAGGTTGCACACTTAGTATGTACATTATCCACCCATATTTATGTAGATTTTGTGTATCTCTTATGTACAAGTTGATGCATGCAATATGAAGCAGTGGATACATACAGTGGATAAAATGCAGGTGTGCAAATAGCAACAATGTGCAAATAACAGTCTGATATAAATAATTGTATTAATGACGGATAATGCAGTAAAGTGCCAGTACTTGCAAATAATTGCAGAGAACATTAGTGTCTAATGCTAATGTTTAGTTATGAGGTGGAGGCTGGCAGTTAAAGCTTAGAAGTGGAGTTCAGCATTAGGACAGCTGAAGATAAAAAGCTGTTCATGAGAAATTTTGTGCGACAATGCAGACTTCTGCTCTCAATGGTACAGCGATATAAGTTCACCATGATCTGAGGAGCAAGGTGAGCTTTCTTCAGTCTCCTTAAAAAGTATAGGCACTGTTGCTCTTTTTTAAGAAGAGAGGAGGTGCTGAGGTTCTAAGAAAGGTCAGTAGAGATGTGGACAACCAGAAACTTAAAGCTAGAGACCCGTTCTACCTCATTCTCATTAATAAAGTTGTGCTGTGTTGGACTGAGTTTGTTGCTCCTCAAGGACTTCTGGTAGTCCACAATCGGTTCTTTCGTTTTCTGGGTGTTAAGGTCAAGGTTGTTATTGGCACACCATGTTACCACCATAATCATGCCAACCAACATACTGTCATCTGCGAATTTGTTTATGGAGTTGGAGCTGTGCACATGTACGCAGTTGGAGGTGAAAAAGGAGTAGAGGAGCAGACTCAGCATGCAGCCTTGTAGTACGCCTTTGTTTAGGATGATTGTGGAGGAGGTGTTTTTGCCAACTCTAATAGACTGGAATCTGTTGGTCAAAAAGTCCAGAGTCCAGTTGCAGACAGCAGGGCTGATACCAAGAATGGAGAGTTTGGAGATCAGCTTAGATGGAATGACAGTGTTAAACACAGAGCTAAAGTCAATGAAGAGCATCCTCACATAGGAGTTGCTATTTTCCAGATGAGTCAGGGCAGAGTGAAGGTCTGAGGTGATGGCATCTGTTGACCTGTTAAGACGATAGGCATACTGATGGGGCTTGTAATGACTGGTTGTATGCAGGCTTTCAGATGAGAGAGGACCAGCCTCAGCGGATTCTTCGCTTCAGGTTGGCCCTGGATGCACTGTAAGCTTCCCGGTCTCCAGATCTGAAAGCAGCATCCTGTGCCTTCAGTAGGAGATGGACTTCTTTATTCATCCAAGGCTTTTGATTGAGATATGCTCTGTTAAGAGCAGTGACATGCATCAACACATTCATTAATATGGTGAAGAACAGCATTAGTGTAGATGTCAATGTCTGTGTGGGAGTCCTGTGTGGCGAGAGCAGCGAATGCAATCCAGTCTCCCACTTCTAGCCACATTTTCACAGTTCTCACAGATGAGGGTAAACTTTGGGAGTAGCAGCAGCGATAGGTGATCAGATTGACCATGGTGGAGAGGGTGATCACTTTATAAGCTTCAGTCACATTAGTGTAGACATGATCCAAAGTATTGTCACCAGGAGACATTTTGGAAAAATCTGGGAAATGCAGTTCTTAATTTAGCGTGATTGAAATCGCCAGCAATAATAAAGGCACCGTCAGGATGTTCTGTTTGTAGCTTGCTAATGCTTGCTAGAGTTCTTTCATGGCTAGTATAGCATTAGCATCCGGGGGACATACACAGCAGCAATTATGGCACATGGAAACTCATGCGCTAGGTAGAACAGTCTACATTTAATAATGAGGTATTCAAAATCAGCAGAGCAACATGCCTCAGTAACGACAGTGTCAGTACACCAATCTTTGTTTACATAGATGCAATCACCTCCTCCACTGCCTTTGCCAGAGTCCGTTGCTGTTCCGTCGTCTCTGAAAATGTTTCGTCCCTCTAGCTCAATCATGCTGTTTGGAGTGCAGCAGTTGAGCCAACTGTCTGTGAGAATCATAAAATTGCAGTCTGTAAGCATTTTCTGATTTATCCAAAGCCGGAGTTCATCAGTCTTGTTTGCCAGATACCTTACATTAGATAGAAATATGCTAGGTAGTGCAGGTCGATGATGGTTAGCCTTTAGCTTAGTCTGCAGTCCTCCGCATTTGCCCAGTCTTTGTTTATGGTTTCGGCACTGATGCCTGCTACTTCTGATCAGATTGGCCGATTTGCCCAAGTGTGGTCTTCTGATAATCTCTGGCGGTAGCTGGTGGGAGTAGAATCCATAGAATAGTGCAATGTCTGTGCACTGAAATTCTATATAGTGACTGTCAGCTGTAGGAAATGTATGCATGGCTGAATCGAACAACTAAACTGAAAACTGCTAAGTAGATTATTGCTAATTCGCAACAATTAGTGAGACACCAACACCTCGCAATGTGCATGCGCCACCATCTTGTTCTTCTCTGGGCAATGTTCTGCTGGAACCCTTGGATCTTGGCATTCATGTGGATGTTACTTTGACACGTACCACCTACCTAAACATTGTTGCAGACCGAGTTACACCCCTTCATGGCAAGAGTATTCCCTAATGGCAGTGGCCTCTTTCAGCAGGATGATGCTCCCTGCTACACTGCAAAAACTGTTCAGGAATGGTTTGAGGAATATGACAAAGAGTCTGATCAAGCATTTGTGGGATGTGCTGGACAAACAAGTCCGATCCATGGAGGCCCCACCAAGCAACTTACAGGACTTAAAGAATCTGCTGCTAATGTCTTAGTGCCAGATACCTCAGCACACCTTCAGAGGTCTTGTGGAGCCCATGCTTCAACAGGTCAGAGCTGTTTGGGTGGCACAAGGGGGAACTACACAATATTAGGCAGGTTGTTTTAGTGTTATGGTTAATTGGTGTATGTCCAGTACATGTTAGTGGAGCTACCACAAGAATTTCAATGCGTGATTTTCTATGAGTCAACACTGATGACAACTGACAAATAAAAAACTCTGACTTTGACATTGAGGAGAGATTCACATTCAAGAAAAATTCACTTCCAGGACAGGTCCACCTCCACGAGAGGTCTACTGCCAGAATAGGTCCACCTTCAGGACAGATCCACCTCCAAGACAGGTGCAAATCCAGGACAGATACAACTATTGACCATTTTTAGATCGTTTCATCAGGCACAGAGTGTCTTCGCATACGTCAGTTTTTCATTTGATGCTATTATCACATAAATACGGAGGGCCGTTTAAACAGCTTTTACTCCATAACCTCGTTCAGCACTTTAGTCTCTGCTCAATATCCCAGATTAAATCTAACAACACACATCAGAGTGAGTTTCACAATTACTCAGCATAACTTCCTTAAACAAAACTCCAGAATAAAGATGGAATACTGTGCTTTTTTGTAATCCATTAATTATATGTTGCTCCAAAAAGCTCACTGAGTCAAGCTATTCAAAAAATTGGGCACTCCTTGGAAGTTGGTGCATGTGCATGCATATACACAAAACTGTACAGATAATCAGATTATCAGATAAGACAAGCAGATTACAGCATTCAGTATTCTAAAAGATTGCATCCAGAAAGGTCATACTGAACCAGTTACTAACAAAACTCCTGAAAATAGTTTTGGAATTCAACTGAACTAAGCACATGCCTCAACACTGACTCATACATACACACAATGTAGACACGCCTGAGTATGAGAATAAACAAAAATTACACCACCCTGGATTTCTCCATTCTGTAACTAAGACATACAAATAGCCAGGATTAATAGGCATGTGCTGGCATGTGCGCACACACATGGAAATAAATAAATATATTTAAAATATTTAAAAATATATATTTTTAATCTTTTAATGATTACAAAGATGATATATAAAAAGATCATATATAAAATAATTAATTAATTAAAATGTAATAATAAAATTAATGAGAGAGAGAGAGAAAAAAAAAGGCCTCAAGTCCATATCCCTGCTCATACTTTTTTAATTGCTTAATTAATGTATTTATTAGTATTAATAAATTAATAAAAATATCACAGCAATTTTAATTAATGAATGAGGTATTTTTCAGGTTTTTAAATTAGTGTCAGTGATGTGTCAATGGTGTCCCCATGGCAGATATCTTTGTTTGCTCCTCGGCTTCAGCTTCAGCTTTCTCTCTGAAAAAACAAAAGGAATGAGTTACCCACACTCACGACACAAGGATACACCAGACTTGGCAATTCAGCCTGACATATCAGGGGCGGTTCTAGAATCAGACCTTTAATGGTGATATCTAAAACTAGCAAAGCAACAAATAAACAAAAATGGGTTTCAAAATGGGTATGAAGGTGTCAAGGTCTTTAGGGATAGGGAGTTAAAGTGCACTCTTCGTTGACCATTTTAGCACTGTAAATAAAATTTTGATTCCCCTTATACAACAAATATTCAACTCTAATGCCTGGGTTGGGGGATTACTAACTCCGCCTAAGGCATCCAGACTTTCCCCTACAGAAACTACGCTGCTCTCACTCTCACTAACCCTCTCTAGAGTCTGGATGCGCACCTCTAATGCCGCAATCCTCTCTGTCAAAGAGCTAACTAATATACATTTAGCACAAATAAAGCTATTACTAATGGCGGAGAAAGAATCACTAAACATCCTGCACTCAACAAGTTGAATGTTTGACATGTTTAACGTACCTTTATCAAAGATTAGTTAATATTTCTGACAGCATGGATGGCCTCCACTCACTGTCTTTAAAAAAAATGAAAAGGGTTTTTTGAAAAAAAGAAAATATGGCAGAAAGGAAAGTGAAAAATACAGCAGATGAAAATGATAGCGCAAAATTATTGATAAAGAAATAAACAAATAAAATGAATCTTTTCATGGCATGGTATTACTACATCATGGCCCACCTAATGCCTTACATAGGTCACCCCGCCTCTCGATATCTCACACAGATTTACAACCATCAATCCCAGATGAGCTGGGATATGGTTTGATAACTGTACTGCACAGGACAGGACTTCATGAGTCCCCTCACTGCATCAGGAGAGTCTACAGATTTTATATTATATATACACTGCCCTCCAAAAGTTTGGAAACGCCTGAACAAAATAGGGTTTTTGGGAAATATCAGCATAAATCCTCTTTAGTTAGTGACCATTTTGCATTGATAATAAGGGACAACACTAGGCATCGAGCAGTCAGTTTATTCAAACATTGACTTGATATATTACTCCAAGCCTCCTGGAGGATTGCCCAAAGATGATTCACACTGGTTGGACACTTCTTACGGACATCACGGTCCAGTTCCTCCCATAGCAGCTCAATGGGGTTAAGGTCAGGTGATTGGGCAGGCCACTCCATGATAGACAAGACACCGGCTCGGATGCCT
>CM041000.1:17781656-17802350 GCA_022985145.1 Pangasius djambal | reverse complement strand
CAGATTGCCTCTTCTACATAGGATGTAGTCTACCTGTGTGCTCCTACCTCCACTCTTGTAAGTCACTCTATGCTCCTCCCTCTTCTGAAAATAAGTGTTAACCACAGCCATGTCCATCCTCTTAGCAAAATCCACTACCATCTGTCCTTCAAGGTTCCTTTCCTTAACTCCAAACTTGCCCATCACCTCCTCATCACCTATGTTCCCCTCACCAACATGTCCCTTAAAATCTGCTCCTATCACCACTCTCTCACCCGTGGGAACACTCTCTATCACCTCATCTAATTCACTCCAGAATCTCTCTTTCTCCTCTAACTCACAACCTACCTGTGGGGCATAACCACTAACAACATTCAACATCACCCCTTCAATCTCTAACTTCAGACTCATCACTGTGTCTGACACTCTCTTCACCTCCAGAACATTCCTCACAAACTCCTCCTTCAGGACCACACCTACCCCATTTCTCTTACTATCCACCCCATAATAAAACAGCTTGAATCCTGCTCCTATACTACGAGCCTTGCTACCCTTCCACCTGGACTCCTGTACACACAGTATATCCACCTTCCTTCTCTCCATCATATCAGCTAGCTTTCTACCTTTCCCTGTCATAGTACCAACATTCAGAGTTCCTATTCTCAGTCCTACACTCTTACCTTTCCTCTTCTCTCTCTGTCTACGCACTCTCCTCCCTCCTCTACCTCTTCGTCCAACAGTAGCCCAATTTCCACCGGCGCCCTGTAGGTCACCGGCGCCGATGGCGGTCGTTGTTAACCCGGCCCTCGACCGATCCGGTATGAAATTCAGAGTACTGACGATTCGCATGATTAAATTTGGCAACGTTTTACGCCGGATGCCCTTCCTGACGCAACCCTCTCTATTTATCCCGGCTTGGGACCAGCACAGAAGTCACTGTGTAGCATCAGTAGGCTGAGCAAAGAAAATGCTGATGCCTTGTGTCATCTTCCTCTACTAATGCAAGCACCTAGCATCTCATCAGAACAAATCAAAAGCTGGACAGCCAAGGACACAATTCTGTCCCAGGTCCATGAGTATGTATTAATGAGCTGGCCAGAGTACAGTGTGGGGGTAGAGGAGTTCACATGCTTTTGCAGCTACTTTTGGTAGCATCATGGAGAATTTACCTCGGTGTATCAGTGTATATGGTTGTTTTGTTGTTAAATTCCACCAGCACTGACATCATGGACTTTGGTCCAAAATGCAGGTGCTAGGCTTCTAACAGGTACCAAAAATGGGAAAATTATGTCTCTAGTCCTGGCCTCCCTCCATTCGCTACCAGTTAAATACAGAATTTAGTTTAAGGTTTTATTGTTTGCTTTCTAGCTCTACATGGTACTGCACCAAGCTACATCTCTGTTCTTCTTTGCTCTCTTTCTACATCCAGAACCTTAAGATCTTCTAATCAGCAGCTGTTAATCATTCTACACTCTCAAAGGAAGTTCAAAGGTGACTGGGCCTTTTCTGTTGCTGCTTCAAGATTGTGGAATAGTTTATAAACATTGTTTATAAAGTCATCCCATACAACAGACATTTTTAAATCTAATTTGAAAACATATTTATTCTCCAAGGCATTTGAGTCCATATAAGGTCTCCATTATCCAGCTATCTGTTTGTTTTTGTCTTGTTATTGTTTTTTGCTGTCTCTGTATTGTTTTATTTAATCTATTTGATTTCTTGATTATGTTTTATTTTTAATCTTATACTAATTTAATTTTACTGTGCAACACTTTGGTTGACACTTGCTGTCTTGACATGTTAAATGTTATTTACACAAGATGTCTAACTATTGGGAAATGTTAGTAGTGAGCACTGTTCATCAGTTAAGAGCAAGTAATTTTAGCGCATACGTGGTCAAAACTTATGGGGAGAAGTGTGGACTTAAGTGTGCAATGTTATATGTTGAGTGTATGACAAGTGTATGTCATCTGGCCACATCTGGTTGTTGGGGGTGCTGTGTAAGGTTCTTGTGTTGGAAAAGTGCAGAAAGGCTGCATTATCATGAAGTGAAATAAATAGTAACCTTGGTAAATAGTCATTGCTTAATAGAATATTATAATATTCAGTAAATACTTGTTCATTCATATTCATTACATATCTATTTCTATTCTCTACACTACAGTGCTGTTGAATTCTGGATTATGATTGGTCAGAAGTTGTTGGTTAATTTTCTGTAACAGCTGATTTTCTGTGGAAGGAGTCATAGTTAAAGCTATAACTGAGCTTTTTGACATCTATGAGACGGCAGTTCACCCAGTTTATGCAGTTTCTCAGTAATATGACAAGATTTAAAAAAAAAAAAACAGCTTATTAACTTTAGAGGAGAGGTTAGTGAGGGCACAACTGTTTGGAATGAGAACAGGTTTCACCAACATTCCTCAACATTAAATGTAACCATAAATGGATAAAAAGTATAAGAAGCAATAAAACACTTGGGGATGTGCTATTATGACTAACGCCTCTTCATCACGGACAATTATTATTTTTCTATAACAGTACGCCCCAAAATGATAGGGCAGGTAGAGAACAACACTATAGAACCAAGACCAATTTTCCTTATCTAATTTTTGATTTGTGATGGATAAAACATAGCAGTGTTAAAACATTATCATTTTATTGTGACTATATAATGTGTGTTTAATTTACATTGAATCATTGGAAGTATGTACATATTATTGTGTTAATCAGGGATGAAACTCTTATTTATTAACACCAATAAACTAATAAAAGAGTTCTCCCTGTGTCTATATTTGTAACAGACCTATATACTCAAACACTGAGAATCATCATTAAATTTGATCCTCATATTTTCTTGCACTTTCAGTGAAATAACACTGCTGCACAACAAGCTTTTAAACAAAATACAGCAAGCAATAATTTAAACAACATACACTTTTTGAATGTTAAACAACATATAACATACATTTCATAGAGAAAAGGATGAAAAATTCAGGGTTAAAATGTTGTGAATCTTTTTTTAAAACAGTCAGGTCTGGAAGTATTTGGACAGTGACAGAGTTTGTGTGATTTTGCCTTTATACACCACCACAATGGATTTGAAATAAAACAATCAGGATGTGATGGAAGTGTCGACTTTCAGCTTTATTTTAAGAGGCTCCACAAAAATATGGCATTTACCATTTAGGAATTGTGGGTCTTTCTGCCTTCAGTCTTGTCTTCAGTGAGTGAAAAGCAGCTCTATTGGGTTGAGATCAGGTGACTGACTTGGCCATTGAAGAATAGTCTACACTTCCATCACATCTTGATTGTTTTATTTCAAATCCATTGTGGTGGTGTATAAAGGCAAAATCACAAAAACTCCGTCATTATCCAAATACTTCCGGACCTGACTGTATCTGCTCTGCAAGGTATGCTTATTGTTTTTTCATGATAATGCTACTAAAATTATTCAGTAGTTTTATCTATATTATGTTGGCCTTTATTGTATTTCATCTAAATATTTTTTTATTAATATTAATAAAATATTTTGTAAATATATTTGTAATTTTTTTAAATAGTTATTTTTGTAACTAATTACATTTAGATCAAAACAATTTGGGGCAACATTTTAATTTTTTTTTTTTTAAAGAAAAAAAAAGAAAATAATGGGCTTTGAAATTTTTTTTTCCTATGTACATAAGTGTTGAATCAGAACTCTGTTGGCAAAGATGGTGAAGCATAAAGATAAGATTAGGAGCTGAAGGTCAAATACTACTGCTAATTTATTATAATTAAATTCCATAAGAGAATTAAACACAGACAGCACAGACATTAAATATTTATTAAAAAAAAAAAATTAATTAACTGCCTCTTAAAAATGAGAAGAAGAAAATGAGTATAAAAAAACGCTTTGGAGTAACTGCATTACTTCCATGTAAGACAATATTAACAAAGTAAATCTTGGAAAAATATAATTTTTTCCCATTTTACCCATCTGGTCTATTATTTATTGTGCTCCCATAGCTGAAACTCCAGATATATAATGCATTGTTAATATAAAGCAAGTGAGATGTGCGACACTGAGAACTTTTAATTAATCTATCATCAGTGAATATGAGACAGAAAGATATGAGACAGATCTCATACCTGTTGATAGCACTGACCTGTTTACCCAAATTCAGTTTATTTTACCTTCTGTGCCCTAAGAAATGATCTACAAAGGCAAGGTTTGGGATAATAATAATAATAATAATAATAATTATTATTATTATTATTATTATTATTATTATTATTATTATTATTATTATTATTATTATTATTGTAGGTTCATTAATATGATTTAATTCTGTAATTCTATTCTCACCCATTATGATTAACCACCAGGTGGCACTAGAGGATTATTGTATGATGTGTGTATAAAAGAATAGCATTGAGAGAGTTCTCCTCAGTGCATGTACTCCTTTGTAAAACATTACGAGCCTCAGGCTAAACACACAACTGCATAAATTATTATCTCTCCTCACACAACATGTATTTGACAATAATAATGTACAATAAACATTAGCATTCAAATATTTTCCAACTAGCAAACAGGAGCTAAATGGACAGGATCTCTTTCTTTCAAGTGCTTAATCTTAAAAATGCTTTTAAAGGCCATGTGCTTACAGAGAAATGTTAGATCAATATTGGATACTTGTATACTTGTGATAGAATCAATTACTTAAATTAATATTAATTAATCACTGCAAACAGAATAAGAAGACAGATGTGGTGTATTTTGAACAGAGATGTGAGCGGAGTGTATCTTACCTCATATGATGAAATCCAGCCACCTTCTTGTGAATATCAGAGGTGAACGTGTGAAACATGTGGAACCTGGTTCAGCAAGACAAACACTAGAACACCAAATACCACCATCTGTTCTCCTGGTTCTTTTTGTACTCTGTTCTTCTTCATCATCATTATTATCCTCCTCCTCCTCCTCCTCCTCCTCCATGAAAACCATTCAGTCCTTTTCAGGATTGAGATGAACAGAAAAAATCTCAAACTTCTCTCTTTGAGGTCTACTTCTTCCAGAGGACCCTGGTCCTCCTGGTGCACCTCCAGCACCTGAACCATCTCAGCTCACTCTTCTACTCTGAGCTCCTCACGGGAAGCTGAATGAAACTTACAAAGAGCTGAATGAGCCATTTACATGATCATCGGCTTCCATCTATCACTGATTTAAAAACAAACAAAAAAAAAACAGCTAAAACATAGATTTTTCCCTTTAACGTATGTCATGTCTGTACATTTCCCGGCCCGTGTTTTCTGTGTACCCTGTTTTGCAGTCACCTGGAACACTTGCAATCACGCTTCCATTGCCGGCACCTGTTGGCGACTGCTTAAAAGCAAGGCCACGCCCACTCTCTGTCTCCTACCTTATGGCCAGCGCCACCACACGTTTCCGCCGTATTCATTGATTCTGACTTAATAAAGTCCCTTTTTTTATGAATTGGGTTGTGGCCTGACTCCTTCATGTCATTTCCTGATGAGGTTATAACAGCTTTTAATTAGTTTTTATTATTTTCATTATGTTCAAATTACTTTTATTTATTGGATTTTTATTTATTATTTTTTTTATATATTTTATATTATTTTCTTTCTACCACTACCATTATTTATTTCATTATTATTTTTTGCTTATTTTGCCATTTTATTTTTATATCTGTTATTTGAGCTGTATTTTAAATGTATGAAATGTGTGATATAAATAAAGTTTATTAAAATGAAGGCAAGCTGAGGTTCAACATGGATTACAGCTGCCCAACTTTCAGATGGCAGGTGAGGTAAGGGATGTAGGTTTAGTGATAATTTGAGAGGTTTGTTTCTCCACCACTATGGCTTGCCACAGCAACTGTAATAAAAAGACTATTTATTTTCCAAAATATTCCATATTCTTTTTTGTTTTGTCTTTAGTTGTATACAGTTATTTTTCCTCTTACTCCTAAAAAAACACCATTTTACAGAAAGCGGTTTCTTCCTCATGTCATCTGAAGGAGTTTTTCCTTGCCACTGTCACCTCTGGCTTGCTCATTAGGGATCTAGACAACATCTGGATTTCTGTAAAGCTGCTCTGTGGTGATGTCTGCTGATAACAACACTACATATGAAATAAAATTGAAGTTAAAATGCTACAATTGACAAACTTTATGGGCACTCCATAAATCCCCTCTTTAACTGAAGATTGAGACCGTGACCTGTTGATTGCCAGGCTGACTCCATCACTAAATGGATGGTGAAGATGTGTGCTAATGAAACGGCACTAATCAGCTCTGCTAGTGCAGTTTGTAACCAGTAGGAGAAACTGCTTCACCTACGATGTTCTCAACACTGAAGCTGAGTGTGTTCCTGCTCCACAATTTGGCAGAACCACGTACTGGCGGTTCTATTAACACTTGTAGGATGTGTCATGGCAACAGCGAGAGAAAGTGTGTAAGTGGGGAGCCACATGGTACCATGGAAACAGAGCACATATTTACTAAAAATTAGTCCGGGGCCTGAGAGTGTGTGAGACATGATCAGAGATTGGCATGAGCAGCATTTTTAAAAAAACAATAGGTGAAGTTTCTGCTGCTAACTGACACACTGTTTAATTTTCAAAAGCTTCAATAATATCTAAAGGTGCTTTTTTATTGCTTTTAAGAGTAATACAATTTTTATTACTCTTTCTATTACAAAAAACATGTGAACACAATTAAACATAACTGGTGAAATTGTTGAATAAAATGCACATGGAAAAATTCCATGGTTGTGTTTACATTGCTCATGTCAGTCATGTCATAGACACATCCACTAAGGGCTCTACTGCTCAGAAATGCAAACACGGCAGAATCTAGTGCACGGAAAGATGATATGTTCGAGAGTAAATCATGGAACTTCTTTAAACAATAAAATTAGGATAAATAGGCGGCTCATCGTGGGTAAATCAGCACAAAAGTAAATAAATCATTCCTGTTGTTTTTTGTAGTTTCACCTTGTAACCACTAGAGGTCAGATTCCACCCAGTGCACCTTTAACAAAGGTACAGAAAAGTATGAATGTGGACTACAGATTTTTGATGTCTCTCTCTCTTCTGAAACAAAAACTATGGCCTGGAACCAGAATCAGTTAAACAGTTAGAGAGAAAGCTTTATCCTGTCTGTGTGCTTTAATCTTTATTAGTGCTGCTGGCAAAAATCATTCTGAGCTCCATGTACACTCCCATAACTGTGGAGATGATTATTGATTTCAGGAAAAAAAAAGCGTCCACCACACCTTCCTATAGAAATAAATGACTCAACAGTCAGCACAAATTCCTGGGCACCATCATCCAGCAGGGCCTCAAATGGGACAGAAAGACTAACACAATCCCCAAGAAGGAACTGCAACATGACAACTAAAGAAATTTAAGCTGCCACAGAAATTACTGGTCCTCTTCTACAGAGCAACAATAGAATCAATAGTCATATCCTCCATTTCCGTCTGGTACAGCTCTGCAACTTCAAACTCTAGCAAGCTACAGTACGTCATCAGAAGAGCAGGAAAAATGATTGGATGTCAGCTCCCGACCCTCACTCACCTCCACTCATCAATGGTGAAGAAGAGAGCAGGGGAAATTATGGCTGACTCCACACATCCCAGCCACTTTCTTTTTCAGCATTTCTTTTCATAACCAAAACCCAGACTAAGAGGCCTGAAATCCCGTAATAGCCAATACATGCACAGTTTCTTCCCCAGGCCACACTCCTTCTAAACAAAGACCCTTCCCACATCCCTCCCCTCTAACATACAGCACAAGTCACTTTAAAACACTGGTACAATTCGATTTTAATTGCACTAACACATGCAGTAACTGCACTCCTTTACAGTCATAGAAATATAACAGTCATATTACACCCCTACATTGCTGCTGTCTCAGCACAACCCAAGTATACTGCATTAAACTTTTGTACTATCTGTCTCTTTTTGTACTGTGCATATATGTACAGATACGTATTTTACTATATTGTATTATATTGTATTGTATCGTATTGTTCTCTTCAGTTAATGTACTATCCTGTACTATATGTGACACTGCACCAAAAAGAATTTCTTGTATAAACCTGTACTTGGCGAATAAAAATATTCTGATTCTGACAGTGACAGCACGTCAAGTAGATCTTTATTGTCATCACAGCCATATACAGTGTGCAGTACACAGTGAGTTGAATTAACGTTTCTCCTGGACCCAAGATGCAAGATACACAGTGCTGACAGGACATAAATAAAGTGCAACAGGAATAAGAAGCAAGGGGTGTAATAAACAGTGGGGGTGAGTATACAGAGGGGCAGTAGAGCATAAATACTCCAATCACAAAGAACATTTAACATGACAATAAAACAGTGAAGTAACCAGAAGGCCCATAGCTGCAGCTCGAATGAGCTTTAGTATAAAGTGTCAGTGCAGTAATGGTTGTGATAGCAACCTGAGAGGAATGACGTTTAAGGAACAGTGCAGTACTGTAATGAGTCAGTACAATCAATGTCAATGTCTGTGTACTGTAAACAGTATGTCAGTGCAGTAAATGAACAAAGTGACATGTGCCTCATTATTGCTTTAAGGTTTCTGTGCAGTAGGGTAGAGGGTGTTACTTGGATCCCAGGGTGATGTGTGTGGAGTGGGGCAGCACAGTGTTCAGGAGTCTGACAGCCTGGGGGTATAAAATGGCAGAAGGTCAAATAGATTGTGTGAGGGGTGCCAATGATGCATTCAGCTGTCATCGATGCACTGTTGTCTCTAGGGTCTTGTGATCTTGTTCCAATTCCCAAACCAGAAAGTAAAGCAGCTCGTCAGGAGACTCTATGTAGTGCCCCTATAGAACATGGTGAGGATGGGTGGTGGGATGTTCACCTTCTTCAGGCGTCAGAGGAAGTGCAGATGCTGCTGGGCTTTCTTGGCCAGGGAGCTGGTGTTCGTTGTCCAGGTGAGATCTTCAGAGATGTGAACGGCAAAGAACATGATGCTCATCACCCACTTCACCATGGAGTCGTTTATGCCCAGGGGAGTAATCAGCATGGGACTTCCGGAAGTCAACAATCATCTCTTTTGTTTTGTCAACATTGAGAGACAGATTGTTGTTCTTGCACCAGCCCATGAGCTGTTACACCTCCTCCCTGTATGATGTGTGTCATTGATGAGGCTGACTTCTGTGGTGTTGTCAGCCAACTTGACAATATGGTTTGACCTGGATCTGGCAGTGCAGTCATGGGTTAGCAGCGTGAACACATAAGCACATAGCCTAGGGTGCACCAGTGCTCAGAGCGATGGTGGTGGAGGTCTTGATACCGACCTGACACAAACTGCAGAGGGTCCAGTGTGGTGGGGAGTCTGGTTCTGATGTGACTAATGACCAGCTGCTCAAAGAGGTGCATAGAAGGAGTTGAATGCATCTAGTAGTTGAGTTCATCTGGCATTAACCGCGGGGGAAATGTACACAGCCACAATACCAATGTGAACTTCCTTGGTAGATAGTAAGGGAGTTTGATAGTTTGCTAGCTCCTGTAGCAAGCTGAGGCTGTGGTGCACCATTGTCAGACTGGTGTCTGACTCTAAGATGTTTGTCTTGCAGCAACAGTTTGACCAACAGCGTCCAGCAATCATAGGTGAGATCACAGGCAACAAAAATGGCACCTTTTTTCAGATCTGCTGTGTCATAGCGCACCACCATCTGGAAATAGTATCACTAGTGAGCTTTGGGAGGAGCTTGAACAGAAAGTAGTCATGGCCATGTATTCAAACTGACAAGTGTTTGCTTTGTATGTTGAATCACAGCGAGTGCATATTGGCATCGATCATACCAATTACAGCCAGTTAAAGCTCTAATTCCTCTACTGATGGGCCTAATGGATCAATAAACACACACACACAGACATACACACACAAGAAATTTATACCAGCAGTCACAGAGTAGTGTTTGGGACAATAAATAATTCTGCTGGACCACAGATGGCAAATACTGAGTGTCCATCTGTCTGTTGGTCCATCTATCTATCTATCTATCTATCTATCTATCTATCTATCTATCTATCTATCTATCACTTTCTTCTTTCTTGCCTGATCAGGGATTTAATGTACTGTGTTTAAGTAGCATTAAATGAAGCTAACGCCTAAACCCCAAACAAACACACACACACACACACACCACCATTCCCCATTCCCCAGTAAGATCTTCAGGACCTCTTCATTATTGCAGACACACTCTTGATTTAATACTGACATTTGGATTAAATATAGAACACAGTCACACTACCCCACTTAGCTCTCTCAGGTTATTACCTCATCTCATTTCAAATGTGTGATCATAATATATGCACTTCACCACTCTATTGTATCGAGCCTGTCAGCTACTGCACATAGTTTTATTGAAACCCCTGGGCTTTTGACATTGTCTGGATCATCGTCTGACCCCATGAAACTCGAATAGGTGACTGAATGCTTAGAGTCAACATTCTGCTACATTCTAGATACTGTAGCCTCACTTAACATACTTAAAAATATTAAAGAGAAAAAAGTAGCACCCTGGTATAGTGATCATACTTGCACCGCAAAACACACCACTCAAAAGGTAGAATGTAAATGGCATTAAACTAAATTGGTAGTATTCCAAATTACATGGAAGGAGAGCCACCTTAGCTATAGAAAGGCTCTTACTATTGCTAGCACATCACACACACACACACCCCCCCCCCCACAGACAGTGATAACAGATGATAACTGATAAATAGCACATAATAAAAATAATCTTAGATTTTTATTAAATACTATAGCAAAGTTAACCAAGAGCAAGACCACCACAGACGCACAAATACCAACAGACTTTATGAATTTTTTCAATGACAAAAAAAACTCAGAGTATTAACTTAGTCAGGCAACAATCTATGTAGGAAACAATATAACCATGTCAGTAGACTAATTAGAATCTTTTACTCCAATCCAACAGACCGATCTAATTTCACTACTTTCCTTTCAAAATCATCCACTTGTGTACTAGAACCCATACCTACACATTTCCTCAAACAGTTACCACCAGAAGCAATCAAACTTCTATTAAAAATAATCAACTCCTCTCTTAGCACCGGCTGTGTACCTAAATCCTAACTAACTAGCAGTTATCAAACCCCTGATTACAAAACCCAAACTCAATCCATGTGAGCTGTCTAAACATAGAGCAATATCAAACCTCCCGCTTATCTCCAAAATCCTAGAAAAGGTTGTCGCAGAAATATTGCTAAGAAATATAATGTCACTACACGATGCAGAAAAACTAGTTCATGTTTTTGATACCTGTAGGTTAGACTATTGAAACACCTCGCTGCCTGGATGTTCCGGTAGGAGCATAAATAAGCTCCAGTTAGTCCAAAGTCCTTACTAGAACCAAAAGACATGACCACATCACCCCTATCTTATCCACACTGCTTTATCTTCCTTCTGGTTGGAGTCTCCTTCATCTGAGAATCACTTGCTGCTACTGAGGTTGGCCACACATGGATAGCCTGTAGATTGCTGTGAGATTTCTGTGGACAGTAGCACACTGATACCCTAAAGATGGATGTGAACAGTTTCATTTGTATAGACTGAAGATTGCACTTGTTAAAACCAGTTGATGCTCAAGTTTCTTTCATTATTCAGTGGACAACATCACTTGGATATTATAGCTATAAACTCAAATAAAAAAATGACTTTCATGCTGAACTGAAGATCCTTTCATCACACTTATCATGATTAGTTTACACTGTATACTTCCTCATCAATGGCTAGAGAGTACAGTCAGTTTAAACTTTACACTCTTTCATCATCAGCTGGAGAATACGGTTAGTTTATACTTTGTGACTCAGCAATATTGAGTTCTATATGTTTTCTAAAGTGTACAATCTCCAGCCTTCCAGAAGAATACAAATACACCACAAAGAAGCTTAAGATGTCTCCATCTGTGTACAAGGACACTAAAGGGCTAATCTCCCTCCTTAATATGATAATCTGACATGGAAGAGAAACACAAACTCATCAGAGCCTGAACAATAGGTCAGAGTGACGGTCAGGGTTACACTCAGGGTTATGGTCAGGGTTAAGGAGAGCAGAATGGAACAGGATATTTTAGTCTTAAAGAAAAACAGACTTACTTGGTGTGTAGTAGAGGAGCATTAGCCAGAGGAGCCAGGTTGATGAGAAAATGTCAAGTATGAAAAGCTTACCTGGAGGAAGCTAGAGGAGATGGTGGAATTATTCTCATCATCAGAACCACTCATCATGTCCTAAACCACCAAGGCATCAGCATGTGCATTTTCCCAGACCCCAGTCTTATGCCAGATTTATGCGGTACAATTTTCAGGACAAACATTGTAAAATAATTCTTTGATCATGAGCTGAGATCGGTGGTGTGAGAACATATATTGTGACACTTGCTGGCAGTCAGTTTGTTGCCACTGCGACCAGACAGTCGACAACAAAGTCAGTGAATAGTTGTGAATAGTTATTTCTTAGGTACAGGGGCAGGTCTGGAGGGTTCACAGGCATAGAGTGTTGTGGTGAACTGGGATGTTTGGATGCTGTCGCCCCCCCACTCTCACGCGTTCACTCAGGTTTGTCGATGGTGGAGTGTCTGCTGCTTTATGTCCCAGGAGCCCTCATGTCTGTGTTAGCTTCTGGCTCTCCCTTTTAGTTATGCTGTCATAGCTAGTCTTGCCGGAGTCCCTGCTTACACTCTACACAATGTACATTTTCTTAAAGTATTACAGTCGTGTAATACTTTGTAAGGGGGCAGTCGTGGCCTAATGGTCCGAGAGTCAGACTTGTAACCTGAAGGTCGTGGGTTCAAGTCTCGGGCCGGCAGGGATTGTAGGTGGGGGAAGTGAATGACCAGCGCTCTCCTCCACCCTCAATACCACGACTGAGGTGAGACCCTTGAGCAAGGCATTGATCCCCCAACTGCTCCCTGGGCGCCGCAGCTAAAATGGCTGCCCACTGCTCTGTGTGTATGTGTGTTCACTACTGTGTGTGTGCGCACTTGGATGGGTTAAATGCAGAGCACAAATTCTGAGTATGGGTCACCACACTTGGCCACAAGTCACTTCACTTCACTATAGGACAAGAGCTTACCTAATAATCTGTTTCTCTCTCTCTCTCTCTCTCTCTGCCGAGCTACACATGCTACTCCTGAGATACCAGTGATCCTGACCCCTTCTGCTCTCCAGACCTGCCTGATCCATCCTGATGCCTTACATCTAGTTGTAGTTTCCGTCATCTGAAAATCACTCACTGCTGTTGAAGATAGCCCACATGGACCGCCTAATGATCACCATGAGATTACTGTGGATGGTACCACATAGAAACCGTAAAGATGGCTGTGGATGTTCTTCCTTGGATAGCATTAGGACTGGAACTGTTAAGAACAGTTTGTACTTAAGCCTCCATCATTGTAGTTAATAACTTCAGTTCAATACAATAGACTTTAAGTTAAAACTATAATGAATTCAGAAATTACTCTGATGCTCATAATCATGAGTTGCTCATAACACAGTTGCACTTTTATGTACTCTATGGTACAGTTGTAGAAGGGAATTATTTATAATGGCACTATCCGATGTCACCCAGATGAGGATGGATTCATTTTTGAGTCTGGTTCCTATCAAAGTTTCTTCCTCATTTCATGTCAGGGAGTTTTTCCTTGCCTCCGGATTGCTCATTAGGGATAGATTTATAATTTATATCCAGAATTTATATATTTCTGTAACGCTGCTTTTTGATAATGTCCATGTTAAAAGCGCTATACAAATAACACTGGATTGAATTAAATTGAATATTTACTTGAGTGTGATATAGCTCACATTAGGTCCTTAGAGAACTGTTCTCAAAATCTTTTTAGAAGAATGTTGTGATGGTTTTAAAAGCTAACCAAATATGAAATGCAAAGAGACAATCCTGATCTGAGGCCAGAAATAAACCTCTTTAACAAGTGCTGAGGTCTAATTCCTAACCGAAATATTTATTTGGATATGTTGGAGATCCTGGAGATGTGAAATGACCGTGTAATTTGGCAATTCACATGGGAGAAGGTCAGGTTTCTTATTGCTTTGATAAATGCTAATCTGAAAGCTTTACAGGACCAATGTTAAGGGAGGTGTTTATTATTGTTAAAAGAGGTCCAACTGCCACAATTTCTCTGAGACAATTTCTCTGATAGAGTGAATTTAACTCAGTATGGTGGATTGGGTTAAAGGATTCAAGCCAGTCTGATCACAGATTGATTAGATCCATTTTCTGTATTTTGATTTTGTTGTTAAAAATTCATGAAGCAACTGAAAGTGATTCTTCTACAGCCTGGTGATATCTTGAATCTAGTTAGCGTAGCTCCTGTGCCAAATAGGAATTATAGGTTATTTTGGGTGCCTGAGAGACAATCAGAGCTCTTCTATTCTTAACGAGGCAATTTCAAAGATTACTGGTTAAGTTTGATGCCAATTATATTTCAATTTTCAAGCAGATTTCTTTAAAGAGCAAGTATGATCACTACACCATATTATGGGGTGAAACTTTTCCCAGAACTCATCTTAGTGGAGCTACATTATCAAGGGCACAAAGAAACAGATTTTAAACATTCATTCACTCAGCTGAGTTGTATGTGGATGGAAGGTAAGCCATCATGCTTCATAAATCTGAGAGACCTTCAATTAGTGTTAGTTAGGGTGGCAGATGTGAAAGCACTGAAAGTGCAGATATTCTGTAGTTAGAGAATGAGGTAAAATAATCTGAGATTAGTTTTACCTGAAGAGCTGGGGTAATGTAATTATTACTGGAGTATCTCTGCGAAGGGGCAGTGGTGGATGAGTGTTTAGGGCCCTTAACCTTCAGTTAAAATTTAAATTAATTTAGGTAACTACCTCTGCCAAATAAATAAATGTAATTGTATTTGTTTGGAAGAACAGCCAAGAATAGGATTTTGCTAAGATTATGAGCTATACAACAAGAAACCAAGGGCAGCACCTGACCAAGAGGGACAGATACTCTGTCTGCCCTCTTAACTGTTCACACTTTTCTAACACCATTCAAAGCTGAGTGAACAGTGAGGCAAATGGTTAAAAAAAAAAAAAAACTTTCCAGAATAGATGAAGCTGATAATGCACTAAACTCCACAAAACTATGCTGGGAAAGTTTTTTTTTTTTTTTTTTTTTTTGCTTTAATGGACCATTAACACTTTCATATCACTGTGACTGTTTTTTAATCCCATCCACTCCTGAAGGAATTCCTCCCACATTTACTTTTGTCCTTTAAAGCTGAATAAAATGAAAATAAATTCCATGCACTGTGGCAGAGTGAATTCCATCCAGCACTGTGTGAAAGAGCATTTTCGGAGCCACAGGATGCACATCACTATCCAATCCCTCTCAGTTAGATTAGTCAGATCAGCGGCACATGCCAGCTCAAAGAGACTGATCCAGACTCATCTTTGGACGCTACTAAGGCCGGAGTTGAACATGGTGTTAAAACCTCCCAGATACTGCTGTAGACATCACATCCTCCGTCCATCATTAAGTGCCAGCTTGTCCACATGAGTGCAGTTTAACTAGTATGTCATTCTAAACACTGTTAAAAACTTTAATTTTATCATTGGGCTACATTCAGATTATCCTCATCTCCTGTATACTCTTGTACTATTTTAATTTAATTCCACATCTCTCACTGTCCTTGTCTGTACATAACAGCTCTTAACTGTACATTGTTTATTTACTACTGTTTACACTGTACATTCCGTTATTTACTACTGTTTATACACACTGTTTATATTGTACATACTGCACTTGCTGCTTTTTGCACTTCTGATTAGATGCTAAACTGCATTTCGTTACTCTGTATTTATACATGTGTAATGACAATAAAGTTGAATCTAATCTAATCTAATCTAATCTCCTAGAACTTGTTAAGATCTGCAGTGCTTTATGATGAAGATGGTGTGATATGAGTGCGTCTCATAGTCCTGTCTGTCTCTCTATGACTTTACACCACAATAACAGCTCATGGAGTAACATTGTCTATCTCTATCTCTCTCTTTCTCCCTCTCTCTCTCTCTCTCACACACACACACACACACACACACACACATTTTCTTTCACTCTCCTCTTTCCCTAACTTTCACTCTTATATAACACACACACACACACACACAGTCGACAGCCTCTCCTAATGAAGCCCTCAGGGTCCCCAGCAGAGCTTCTGTCTGAGAGATCCATGCCTTACCACACACATACACACACAATACAGATGTGAAGACAGAAAGAGTTAGAGAGACAGAGAGGTGGGAAGGACATGGTCTAAGTTACTGGTGAAATAATATCTCACACACACACGGCGAGAGAGAGAGAGAGAGAGAGACCATAAACAGATGGATTTATTGGTTTATTTATTTCAACAATGAGGTGTTGCAGTGCAGCGCGGTTCTGAGTTATAACTGCATTCTTATGGAGTTGTGTGTATAAACCTGCACATCCTGTATACATCAACAAACACTAAAACCTTGTCTGTTTAAAGTACAGAGACAGGGAGAGAGAGACAGGGAGAGAGAGACATGGAGAGAGACAGGGAGAGAGACAGGGAGAGAGACAGTGTGTTCAGTATAAACCATAAAGTCCATCCTGATCACATATTGAATATTTGTCTATTTACAATACAGTACAGTGAGATACAAAGAAAGACAGAGAAAAAGGTAGAGAGAGAGAGACAGTCAGGGAGAGACAGACAGACAGAGAGATAGAAATAAGAATAAAGAAAGAGAGAATGTGTGGGAACAAGGGGAGAGACAAAGAGACAGACAGAGAGTGAAAGTTAGAATAAGAAAGGTTGAGAGTGAGACAGGAAGAGGATATGACCTTTAATATTTTACTGGCATAAATTTAGTTGGAGTGTGGAGCAGAAAGAGAGAGAGAGAGAGAGAGAGAGAGAGAGAGAGAGAAAGAGAGAGAGTTGTACAGGCATGGAGAGACAGAAGGAGATTATAGCGCTATAGTGAAGCAGTGAAAGTGAAATGGAGGGAGCGTGAGACAGTGAGAGTGAGACAGGCAGAGGGAAACAGTGAGAAAGAAATGGTGAAAGTGAGACAGATTTGATATTTAATGTTTAATTGTTATAAACTCAGTGAGCTTGCAGAACTTTAGTGTCTGTAAGAGAAACAGAGAGGGTAACGGAGAGGGAGACAATGAAAGTGAGACAGTTTTGATGGTTTATGTATAAGTGATATAAAGTCAGTGAGCGTGCGGAGCTGTAGCATGAGTGAGAGAGACAGACAGATGGAGAGGCAGTGAGAGGAGGGTGGAGCTGAGCAGTAGTGAGAGGGGCAATAGGGGGAGGGGTGGGGCAGGTGAGCCGGGCGGGCGGCGTCTGTGGCGTGGGCCGTTACACAGCGGTGTGTTACAGCAGGTGATGCAGACGGAGTTGAGCTTCCCTGTACAGAACTGCTGATACCCTGATGATGCAATCAGACACGCCCCAGATGACGCACATGACTTCCTGTAGTGTACACCTGCATACACACACACACACACACACACACACACACACACAGTAGCCTAAATTTATATTTGATAAACAGAAAAGTTACATTTTAAAGAAGAATCATTTACATCCACATTGTTTTTCTTTGTTTTCATATTTTTTTTTATAAAAAATGAATATTTTTATATATGTCACAGAATGGAGATGGAGGTGAACACAAGTGCAGATTTCGTTTATTACAAGTGAAATTACACAAAACATAAAGGCCATGAAACAAAAATGAATAATGAGGCAAGGTAACAGCTTAAATATAAATACTAGTGCTCATTAAAAATAAACATGGACCAGGTGCAAACAGTCATGTGACGTGAGTGTCGTGGTCACGTGCAGTGCAGTGGCTGATGGGAGTCATAGTCCTGCGCTGTGTTTGGCGCAACTTTGGCAATATTTTTATTTTTAATTAGTTTTTTAACTTTTGCTTTTCTTTGTGTTATTGATTTGTTGATTTCATTGATATGTGATTATGTGGTTTTAACATTTCCTCTTTTTCTTTCTTTCTTCCTCTCCCTCTTTTATGTGTGACTTTAATAGTGGTTGCAGGTTAAAAGAAATAGATGACACAATTTCTACTTTATAAATTACACATCGCCAGTAAAACACTCTGTGCCACTACACTAATACGGATTATTTCCCATAGACCCCATTATAATTTTATCATGAATATCGAGTTATGTTGCTCAGTTACCTCACAAATCTTGCTTTGTTCAAAAAAACAGTTATTTTTTATTATTTATATTAAATAAACTCAAATGAACCCATAAGTAAATTTGTAAATAACATTAAGCATAACAGCAACATCTTTATCCTCTGACTGTCTCATCAATAAATAAATATGCAGTCTGTAACTCTTAACATAATCAACCTCTCTCTCTCTCTCTCACACACACACACACACACACACACACAATGTGTGGGTTATATCTCACTGACCTTGCTCATCATTTAATGTGCAAATCATTTTATAAAATAAGATCAGATAAAACCAGAAGCACAAAGAGGATTCATGTAGAATATCTAACCTGCTTACATACTTACAACTTATTCTTATTCAGGATCCATCTGAGAGCTGGGGGTTATTCCAGGAAGCAAGCTAACTAGATAAGTCAGGCTTATTTTAACAAGCCCGGCTAATTTTGGTTCCACAAACGAAGCTAACTGTAAGCCCCACTCAGTTACTATGGCAACGTATGCTTTTTGACAAACCTGCTCCATGTCAGGTTCGTTTTGAAGCTTAGTTTAGCTTGATGAGTTGTACTGGCCAAGGCTTGTGCTTGTGCAGTCCCGCTGGACAGAACAACACTCAGGGACAATTGTTCAGCTCACTGATATTTTCTAAGAGAAAATATTACATTTATTTCATATATAAACTATATGTAATATATAAACTATATTACATATAGTTTATATAAAAATATTTAGTTTCTCATCAAAACATGAGTTCATTGCTTATAGTAAATTTAATTGAAACAAATATCTAATTAAATATCTATTAAATTAACTTGATTCAATCGCATGGCACAGTAGCATCGTAGGTAGCGCTACCGCCTCACTGCTCCAGGGTTTGATCCTGAGCTGGGATGAGTGCATGGTGTTAGATTTTATTCCATAGATTTGAAACTACATGATGGCTGTAAAAAAACCAAACTCAATAACTCAATTACAACTCAATTCATTCACATGGAACCAATGTACACATGTGAACCAAGTATACTCAACTTCATGTGTATGAACTTTTATTTACAGTGCAGTTAAAGAACAGACAGTAAAAAAAAAATCTGACCAAATAATTTCATTGATGGAACTCACTGAGCCTGGACTGACCTGTTACTCTAAATCAAACAAGTCTATTTCAAATAAGTCCCACTTTTGTTAACTTGCTTCCTGGAATAGCCCCCTGTTCTTACACACACACACACACACACACAAACAACATCAACAGTAACACCACCACCAACAACAATGAAAACAACAACCATGACAGTGATAAAAAAAAGTCAATATCAACACCACCACCAACATAAACAACAATAACAACATCGATAACTACACCCACAACATTAACAAGAATTACAGCAACATCTACAGAACCAACAACAATAACAACACCAGCATCAACCACAATTACAACATCAACAACAATAACAACTATGATAAAAATAACAACATTAACAATAACACCAACAACAAATAAAGCAAATAGAAAAAGTATGAATTAATCTTAATATAATTATAATAAATTTAATAATACAAAACAAAATAAATTAATATGCACTGAAGAAAAAATGAGTCAGATTTGTAGCACTTACGAAGAGCTAAATGAAAACGTATGCAATAAAAAGTTAGGTTTTATTTATTTTAATGTAATTATTACTGTAATGAAATTATACTTCAGTGTAGTACTACAGTTTAATTAGTGAATCTTTCCAGTGAACGTATGGGACACCTGTGTGTATAAAACATATCCGCTGTATCACTGAAGGTCACTCAGGCAGGGGCTTATTGAACGCACAGGGGAACGGTAAAACACAACTACAAATAAACAACGAGAACGATAAAGACAGACCAAGAAAAACAATGCTAATCTTACAGTCAATGCTAATGCTATTGCTAATATAACATGAAAGCTAATGCTAAAAAAGCAAAAATGCTAAATGCTGACAAAAGGTAAGTGGGTACAACAAACACTAAACACTAACAAGACAATAAATGCCAATGACAGGACATGCAGGACCCGACTACCGGCATAGAGGTGCAGTGCTGCCTGCTGAAGGTGAGAATGACAGATGTACAGTACTGTGCAAAAGTCTTGGCACCCTCTTTTTTTTTAGTACAATCTTTGTTATAGATGTTTATTTTCTGACGTCTACATTATTGATTCAGTACAAAAACATTTTAGATTCCAGACATTAGTTTTCCAGCACAGAATGAAAAGTTACAGAAAAATGTTTGTATGTCAGTAAAGAAAGCAGCAGATTCCATAAGAGACACTTTTCAGATAAAAACAGAATGAAGGCTGCTGGGTTTCGCTGCAGAAATAAGAAGCGAGTCGACAGTCAAAGTCTCCAGAAGAACTGCGGCTGCTTCTGCAAGATGCTCAGTAACACTTCCAGCTCATTTCCTTATCAAACTG
>CM041000.1:17702337-17712652 GCA_022985145.1 Pangasius djambal | reverse complement strand
ACAGTTAGGATTCTGTTTAAGGCTGACTCGTTAGATAGTGATAATTAGCACTCTCCTTTCATCAGCAGTGTAGTATGTGGAAATGTAGAAATATTTTTGTACCTGTTTTAGTTCTCACTGTCACACTAGAATTGTACATTCACACACCCTAATCACAATAAGATTTATTTTTATTTTACACTGCTAGAGCATTAACAGTAGAATTATTCCAGTCAGAAACATCATCCAAATTTATTATCATTACAATTAATATATACCTGAGACACAGTGATGGTGTGATTGTGCAGATCATGCAAGTTTGTCTGAGATGGCATCCGGAAGCTTACTGCTACAGGCAGATCATTTAGTCCCAGATTACTCACCTAAAAACACACACACACACACACACACACACACACACACACAAGATTAAAAATGAAAAAAGCAAAAACAAACATCTGAAGAATATAGATTAGTTACAACAAAGCATTTCATTGTCATGGAGTGCTGCAATTGTTTTTAGCCTGCTATGGGGCTGGTGCCACGTGATAGACTCGCTGTACAACATACTGTAGATTAGCTCATGAACAGAAGGAGTAGGATTGAATAAGCCCACAAGATTATGGGATGGTCAGCCCTGGACAGCTTTGTAGGTGAGGATGAAGATTTTATAATCAATCTTAGAGTACACAGGAAGCCAGTATAAGGTGCATAGAGTCAGAGTTCTGTGTTGTTGGGCAGTGGTGGCTCAACACATAAGGCTCTGGGTTATTGATCAGAAGGTCGGGGGTTCAGGCCCCAGCACTTCCAAGCTGCCACTGTTGGGCCCTTGAGCGAGGCCCTTAACCCTCTCTGCTCCAGGAGCACTGTATCATGGCTGACCCTGCACTCTGACCCCAACTTCCTAACAACCTGGGATATGCAAAGAAAAGAATATCACTGTGCTGTAATGTATATGTGACAAGATGAAGGTTTCTTCTTCTGTTGTGGAGAGCTACATGTGACTACAGCCTGCAGCACAGGTTTGGACATACTGGAGTTTATGATGGCCCAAAACCCAGCACAGAGCTACAACCACAAAGAGCTGGCTAATATCAATGGCTCCCTCAATTCAATTCAATTTTATTTGTGTAGCGCTTTTAACAATGGACATTGTCAAAAAAAGCAGCTTTACAGAAATAAATGGATTCAAAAAATATATTGTAAATATGTGAATTTATCCTAATGAGCAAGCCAGAGGCAATGGCTCCCTCAGCCACAGCCTCATCTAAAGTTAAAGCTAAGCGAACAGCACACCAACCAAGTTCAGCAGTAGCTGACCCAGGCCCGACACTGCATTGAACAGCTAAATGGAGCAAGCAGCCAAGGAGGAGATCCACAAGCTACAAGAAGCCCTGGCAACTCTGGAACAGGAAAAGGAGACAGCAATGACTGCCCAGTCAGATCTGGCAGAAAAACTTCAATACACCTAGCAACTCTTGGAGAAAGCCAAATTGGAGTTCATGGACAAGAACACCCAAATTAGGGCCTTGGAAAGCTATCGGTAAGAAGCCTGAAATGAGTTTGGGAGTCTGACCCAACAGCTGGAATGTGCCAGAGATGAGTACGATGACACAAAGGAGGAGCTCAAGCATGCTTACAAGCTGCAACAAGGAGCAGGAAGGGTGAGACCCCTGCTGTCATCACCACGACCAAGTAGAGCAGATAACCCGGTTAAGAGGTATCTCCATCCACCACTTACCAACAAAACTGCACAAACACCCGAGGTACCAGAGAGTGTGATCTTGAATGTATGTCATTCTTCTGAACAGCAGCAAATGAGCCATGATGCCCTGCCAGTCATGACTCCGGGCCTGGTTCCCCAGCTCCTAGGCGACTTGATTGAGAAAGGAGTAGCAAGAAAATTTTACCTGTCCATTACTCTAGAGCATCAAGTAAGATAGAGACCCTGGTAGACTTCATCCTGAAGTCGAACCAGCTCTTCAAGGAAGTCCAAAAAAATGCACCAAACAAACCAGCAGGACCCTCCAACTCCAAAGAAGTGCACGGAACATCCAGGCATACTCCCAAATTGGACTTTGTCTGGAATGGGAAGCTCCAATACGTCTGACTGTCGGCCCAATGAGCCTGGTGCAACCTGTGTACATCTCACCCCTGGAGACATGTTCCCCCTTCTCAGGAAAGACCTGCTGGACCACTTTGAGCCATTGGTAGACTTCAAACAACAAAAAATATGCGTTCAAGTACAAGAACCTCTGTCCTTCCAGCCCATAAGCTCCCTGGAAGTGGAATGTCAACTGGCAGATGCCATCCACAGTCTGCCAAGAGATGATACAAGCTCAAGTTCAAATGGGAGCCAAACATCACTTCTGTGTGCCCAATAGATGACGACAGGCCCAAACTCGTACTGCCCACAAGTAACCAAAGAGATAAATATCCTAGGCACGACCATGACCAATGTGGTATTGCCCCTTTGGGCAGACAACTTGACCTTTAGCCGGAAGCTCTTCAACCTCCTATGACAGACAACACCAGAGATACCTCACATCTCCAAACACAGTCGATTCCCGTTGAGACCTGACTCACTAACCATGGCAACCTCCAAGTGTGTCTGTGCCCTGGATGTGCAATGGAACAACAGATGCCTGAACCACTACCCCGCGAAGCAGACAGCAGCAGACACTGAATGCTTGTGTGGACACAGTAAACAATGTGGTGTGGTCCCCACCATAACACCAAGTCTCGATCATCCTGAACGATCCCAAGAATCATGATAGACCATGTCCTGAATCAACTAACCACTGCAGGCACTGAAAGAGCGCTGCACAAAGGACAGTGGTGCATAACAAAGGTAAACTAGATGGGCCTGCTCATTGGACCGCACAGCATTGAACCTCAATCCAGCTGCATCCAAGCGATCCAAAACATAATGATGCCCACCATTGTGTCCAAACTGTGCAGTTTCCTAGGGGTATGCAACTACTCATGCCAATTCATTGAGAACTACTCTGACATTGCACGACCGCTGACCTCTCTTCTGAAGAAAGACAGCCCATTTGTGTGGTCAGAAGCTTAAGATAAGGCGATGCACTAACTCAAGCAATGCCTATGCTCTGACTCATGTCTGGCCTACCCAGACCCATCTGGAGATTCTCAAGTCACTGCCTCAGCACACGTCTGTACCAATGCCACGACCAAAACAAAAGAGTGGTCGTCTATGCCAGCAAGATGCTGCTTCCACCAGAGTGCAAATTCTCAGACTTCGAAAAAAGCCTTGCTCTGCACAGTATGGGCCATCCAGCACTTCTCCAACTACATTGGGGCACAGAAAGTCATCATAGAGACCTGCCAACAACCTGTTACATTCCTCAACAGCCAATGCATCAAGGACAGTGTGGTCACAAAGCTACGCAGAGGATGAAATGGAGGGCCATAATATCCGCATCATCTACAGATCTGTTGGCTCTGTAGGCAAACTGGAGGGGGTCAGGAGAGGGTCTGTGATGGATTTGAGGTGGATTAGCATGAGGCGCTCAAAGGACATCATTACCACAGATGTCAGAGCAGCAGGTCTGTAGTCATTAAGTCCTGTGATCCTGGGTTTTTTGGGGACGGGGATGATGTTGGAGGTGTCTGGAGACAGCTGTTCAGCACAGTAGTTGAGGGTGAATGGAGAGACAGATTCTGGTCTGGCTGCTTTGCATGGGTTCCTTCTCTTGAAGTCTCTTAACGTCTCACTCTAGGATGGAGAGAGTCGTTCTTGTGGTGGGGAGGAGGGGGAAGGGGCTGTTGAGGTGTCCATCTGTGGAGAGGCCCCAGCCCCTACTGTGGTGGGGGGGTGGTGAAGCTGATGGGCTGGAGTTGGTGCCTGGTGTCACGGGGGATGGTGACAGGCTTCTCTCACCACCTTGCTAAGCTTGTATTTTGCCACTTTAAACCTGGTTCTGTCCCCACTCTTAAACGCAACTTCCTTTTCCAGCCTTAGCTGTCCGAGTCTGGCTGTGAACCAGGGTTTGTCATTATTGTAACTCACCCTGGTGCGTGATGGTACACAGCTATTCTCACAGAAGCTTATGTATGATGTCACAGCCTCTGTGAACTCATCCAGACTGCTGGTAGCATTCCTGAATACATCCCAGTCAGTACAGTCCAAGCATGCCTGAAGATCTTCCACAGCCTCCATGGTCCACTGCTTTGATATCCTCACAACAGGTTTGGAGAGCTTTAATTTCTGCTTGTATGCAGGAACCAGATGGACTATGATGTGGACCATGATGTCTGGTATCAATCCACACAGCCACGTTTCCATGAAGCACAAGACAGAAGATGAAGAAAAGTCTTTGTTTTTCCCCATGAGCAGATGAAGTTTGTCCAGTTTGTCACGCGTTGGAGAGAAATATTCCCGTCGGCGGAGGTGCACGAGTGCACCGGGACATTTCCTCCGGCGTTTCACTGCATGTGCACAGGTGAGGGCATGTTTGACCAGAATGTCCAGTAAATTCACGGATGTATCGATGAAGGTGGGAAACAAATCTACAGGGACTGTAGCCCTGATGTTCTTGAGCTCTTCTCTGGTGAATGAGCTCCGGGTATCATCAAAAAACTGTTTTAACAAACAAAACGAGACAAAACAAAGTGCACTAACACACCGAGGCAGCCATCCGCGGTGCCATCTTGAAAGCCAAGATGAGTGGTTATTAACCTGCTAACAGAAGGAAGAAAAAAAGTAAATTTAATGGACCATAATCATGTTATTTCCCACTTCCTCCTGTGATGTGTGATGTGAGCAGTCCGGGACATCACTCCCTTATAGTCTAGCTACAGTAAAATGGTGCTGGTGTGCTTGGCTAGCCATCTGTTCTTTGAGTTGTTTGTTTTTTTATTTCTTTTTTAATTCAGAATGTTTTTACTGTGATTGTTTATGACCGTCAAATGCTTTTAAATATAAGGGACTTTGTTGAAGCGTCATTAAATGCTGATCTGAAATTTTCTTATTCAAACTCCACTCCTCCCTTTTTGACGACTGTCCCAGCCTGTGAAAGCCGGCTGCCATGGAACTTTCCTGGAAGGAAATGCTGCAGGAGAAGAGGAAAGCGAGGGGGCATTGCGACTAAACTTAAATTAAGTTTAATGCATCAGCTGCAGCTGAAATCGCGATATGGGTTGGATCGCCTTCAGCCTGGGCCTGGATGTGATCGCTTTGTTATGCAGCGTTCACTTGAAGTGGCTTATCAGTGGATTTTACCTGTGTCTCAGGACAAGTTTTTAATCGCTTCTCACCGTTGGACACCACACCTTCGTCGTGGAGGTGTGAATCTTTGCAATCTTCGCTCGCTGTGTCGTGCAGCACAGCTGGACTGTGATCCAGTGTGTCAAAATGGCTCTGGTAAACGCTCGAACTCTTGTAAATAAGTCATTTATTTTGCGAGATTTCATCACCTCAAACAATTTGGATTTTTTATTAGTGACTGAGAGTTGATTAAGCATGGGAGATACAAGCCCCTTTTCTGAGATTGTGCCCGCAGGCTGCTCTTTTTTGAACTGTCCTAGACTTTCTGGCAGGGGCGGTGGGCTTGCTTCTGTTTTTAAGAGCAGTTTTAGTTGCCGATCTCTAAAGACTGACTTGTTCTTGAGTTCTCGAAGTTCTCCTATTTCAGCTAAATATGAACAAGTTAGCCATTGCTGTTGTTTATCGCCCCCCAAAACCAAATATGGGTTTTTTAATTGAGTTTGCGAACGTCTTAGGAGACATTGTTCTTTGCTATGACCGGCTTTTGATTGTGGGGGATTTTAATATTCACATTTGTTGTGAATCAAACTCCTTGGCTAAGGATTTTATTAATCTGATTGACTCTTTTGATTTTACTCAAGTGGTGAATAGTCCAACTCACAAACTGGACCACACATTAGACCTTGCGTTGGTGCATGGTATTTCGTGAACTCGAAATTTTTTTCAATTGGAGTTTTTCTGATCATATGCCTGTTACATTACCTGCTCTTTTTCGAATGAAGTTTCAAAAACTACGATGGTTTCACAGCAGAGTCATACCTTTAGTCCATCTTCTAATGCTGATTTCTCTGCTTTGTTCAAGGAGGCTTGTCAAACTTATAGTCTCGATTCTCTTTCAAATCTGTTTAATATTGATGAGCATCTTATGCTATTCAATTCCATCAGTACTGACATAATGAATTCTGTGGCTCCACTAAGAGATAAACGGCATAATTCTAAAACTCCATAGTAGCACCATACTTGAACTTAGACAGGTTTATTGTAGAGCTGAACGAAAGTGGAAAAAAGATAAATTACAAGTGTCTTTTGAAATATTACGTGAGTCCCTCATTAGATACGAAAAATCAATCAAAGCAGCAAAGTCTACATACCTCTCTGAGAAACTGTCATAAACCTAAAATGCTTTTTACTGTTTTAAATTCGGTTGTGAGTCCTGTGAGTGCTGTCTGTCTTAATGCATGAACTGCAGTATGTGATAGCTTTTTAAAGTTTTTCACTGACAAAATTGTTGACAAAAGACAGAATTTGGTATCTTTAAACTGCGATGTGTCTGTTTTCTCTCCATGTGCTTTGTCCTTTAAGGAATTCCAGTCAGTTACTTTTAACTCACTACAAGATATTATTAAGCAGCTTAAACCTACCACATGTCTTCATGACATTATTCCGACACGTTTTTTGCTGCTGGTCTTTGATGTCATCGGGCCTAGCATTCTAGCTATAATAAACAAGACCCTACTCACAGGTGTTGTTCCTAGATACCTAAAACATGCAACTTTTAAATCTTTGCTTTAAAAATCAAATCTTGACCCAAACATTCTCTCCAGTTATAGGCCTATTTCAAATGTATCTTTTATTTCAAAAATCTTAGAGAAAGTTGTGTTGGAACAACTGCAGAGATTTCTGGAGCTAAATAATGTCTTTGAAGAATTCCAATCTGGATTTAAGAAATATCACAGTACTGAGTCAGCTTTATTGAAGGTTTTTAATGCTATTTTGTTGTCTGCTGACTCAGGGGATTCTGTGGTACTAATACTTTTAGATTTAAGTGATGCCTTTGATACTGTGGACCACAGAATTCTTATTTCATGACTCGAACAATGTGTGGGTTTTAAAGGTTGTGCTCTTAATTGGTTTAAGTTCTATCTGAATGATAGAACTTCTTCAGTCTATCTTGATGGGTTTTCTTCATCTGTTTCTGTTTTGGATTATGGAGTCCCTCAGGGCTCAATTTTGGCCCCTGTTTTTTTCTCGTTGTATATGCTGCCTTTACGTACTATTCTTTCTAAACATGGGGTATCCTTTCATTTTTACGCTGATGACACACAAATTTATTTGCCCTTAAAGAAAAATGACAAAAAAGGCTTAAGCTCATTATCAGCATGTTTGTCTGATATTAAGTCTTGGTTTTCTGTAAATTTTTTGCATCTTAACGAGAGCAAAACTGAGGTTATTGTGTTTGAGCCCACAGGTGTGTCAGGTGTTTTTGATGGTGACCTGGGAGATTTGGGCCCTTATGTAAAACATAATTTGGGTGTTATTTTTTTTCTGCCCTTAAATTGTACAAACAGATAAATGCTGTAGTTAAATCTAGCCTTTTCCAGTTAAAATTTCTGTCTAAGGCTAAGAGTTTTTTAACATTTGCAGAGTTTGAGAGAGTGATTCATGCATTCATTTCATCTAGACTTGACTATTGTAATTCTCTTTATATTGGAATGAGTCAATCCAATATCAGTCGTCTTCAGAGCCAGGCCAGGCTTTAAACAGGCACTCGGAAATTTCATCATATTTCCCCAATATTACATTATCTGCACTGGCTGTCGATTCGTTATAGAATTGAATTCAAAATTCTGCTTTTTGTTTTTAAAGCTCTCAATGGATTAACTCCAAAATACCTTTCTGACCTTTTGAATTTAAATAACTCTTCTAGATCATTAAGGTCATCACAACAAAGATTGTTGATGGTTCTGAGGTCTAGACTTATGTCAAGGGGAGACTGAGCTTTTACTATCATTGGTCCAAAATTGTGGAATAGTCTCCCTTTATCCCTAAGACTAATCTCTGCAGAGTCTGAGTTTAAATCTAAGTTAAAAACTTACCTTTTCTCTCAGGCCTACAACTGATATTGGATATTACAATATCATTTTTGATGTAAATTCCTTTTATCATTGCTTTGCGGTCTTTTTTATTCTCTTTTTGTCTCTCTTTTTTTTTTTAGATATTTATCTTTTGTCTTTTATGTACAGCACAATGGTCAACTATTGTTGTGTTTATTTGTGCTATATAAATAAAATTTGATTTGATTTGATTACAGTCACACTTTAGCCCAGAACATTCCCCTCGCATCTGGATTAACACAAGGACTACCCTGTAACAGAGTGTGTTTATAGAGGAGGGGTGTGTGTGTGTGTGTGTGTGTGTGTGTGTGTGTGTGTGTGTGTGTGTGTGTGTGTGTGTGTAAACTCACCTTATACACAACAGTGATAGGTTTGGGGCCTTTATCTTCCAGAGATAAGTTCAGATATGTTTTACAAAGCCCAGGAACACTGAGAGAGAGAGAAAGAGAGAGAGAGAGAGAGAGAGAGAATTAGATTCTAGAACAGTCAGCAAGAAAGTCATGCTCCACATGAGCTCTTAAAATTTGTACAGTTTTTTCACCTCTGGAGTGAACCAACCCTAACAAAACCTATATCAAATTGAAAATAAAAGCAAGAGGAATATTAAGATAACTGTGATAACTGTGAGCTGATTCATTTTCCTTTAATTTCTTTTGCATTCTTCAACAAGACAACTAAGCAGCACTGAGACTGAGAGCAGTTTGGAGGACAGACCGACAAATCAGAAGATATTGGAATTAATTCACATCCAAATAACAGGCAAGACTGAGTTACAATCTACACTGCATTTTAAAAGAATATTACAAAATTAGTGGAACAGAACTAAGAGAAGTTATCTGTTGGCTAAGTAACTTATATAGTTAAACTAGCAGCAGTCTGTGAGTGACAGTTAAAAAGTGACATTTAGAAAAACAAAACAAAACAATTGAAGCTAGAGCAGGAGAGCCCCTCCCCCCTCCATCACATATCCACAAACTACTAAGAGTGCAAAGGACAAGAAAGCCTATCAATACAGCCTGCGGAAGACAAATCGAGAGACTTTAATGGCAGACTTTTCACAAAAAGTGGACAGGTCCATCACCACAAATCTGCTCCTCTACACAGAAGACCGTAATGCTTGGCACATGGCTATCTATAAGTATTACAGAAGTATTAGAAAACAAGGCATCTGTAATGGTAGACAAATTCAGATTCATGAAGAAGACGACTCTAACAAGGCATTTCTAACTGTAAATATCTACCATAATGGAACCATAATGTTCCAGGGGACTGAAGCATGTCTCAGCTCTATCCAGACAAACTTTAAAAGCCTCAAAGCACTGGCAGAGGCTGAGAAACTAACACAAGGAGCAAACAGTCATGCTGTAAGAGGCTGTGAAGCCCAGAACCCAGAGGAGGAGCTAGAGGAGGCTTAGCCTAGCCCTAGTAACTATGACTCACCGCTGGAGCAGTGCGTCACTCAAATCAGAAATAGTTTACAAGAAGTAGAGCTGGTAGAAGTCAGGGAACAGTGAGCATGTACAACACCTGGTGAACAAACCCAATCATTTCACACGAGAGTTTAAAGCCAGAGTTGAGGAGCTGAGAGGAGAGATAAAGGAACTGCAGCAGGACAGGGAGAACCTAAGTAGAGAGCTGAAAGCAGTCAGGGAGGAGCTGCTCCTCAGAGAAGGAGAAATACAAAGCCTGAGAGAACAAAGAGCCTCACACACACCTGCAAGCAGCAATCCAGCTCACCCAGCTCACAGTATTATAGAATACTATAATAAAGACATCTTTGAGTCTGGGAACAACTACATCTTTGGACAGAGTTTCCCACAAAATATAGTAAACTTCCCAAGGAATAACTATATAGCAAACTAAAAACTATAAAACTATAAAGTTGCTCCTCTATGCAGATATGATTTGGTCCTGCTGTCTCCAACAGAACAGGGTCTACAGCAGAACCTAGACATCCTGCACATGTTCTGTCAGACCTGGACCCTGACTGCAAACCCAACTACATAAATGTTATAACATTTCAGAAAAGACCCAGATGTCAGGGGTAGAGATATAATTTCACCCTTGGTATGACCAACATTGTTCATGCTACAATCTTTACATACCTCAGGCTGAAATTCAGTGCAAATGGAAACCTCAACTTGGCTGTGAATGAACTGAAAGAGAAAGCAAGAAGGGCTTTCTATGCCATTAAAAAACCTATACAATTTCA
>CM041000.1:17508991-17521975 GCA_022985145.1 Pangasius djambal | reverse complement strand
GCACAATCTGGAAATACCAAGCAACTTACTACGTGTGTTTTGAACTGGGGGAGGAAACCTGAGTACCCAGAGGAAACCCCTGAAGAACAAGGAGAACATGCAAACGCCGCACACAAAGGGCAGAGGCAGGAACTGAACCCCTAACCCTGGCGGCGTGAGGCAAACATGCTAACCACTAAGCCATGATCTAACCAAAGAGCAGTGGTGGTTCAGCAGCTAAGGCTCTGGGTTACTGATCAGAAGGTCGGGAGATCAAGCCCCAGTACTGCCAAGCTACCACTGTTGGGCCCCTGAGCAAGGCCCTTAACCCTCTCTCCTCCCGGGGCACTGCATCCTGGTGACCCTGACCTCTGACCCCAGCTTCTTACAAGAATTTCACTGTGACGTAACGTATATACAAAATAAATAATTTCTAGATTGTAACTTGCTCTCAGAGTGGACTAGCCATCCTCTTACAGCATGTATTAATACACGAACTCTAACAGGATGTGTAGAAATAAACATGGTGAAGATTCTGTTATATCCTGTAGAAAAAAAAGATTTCACACTTTTCCCTCTTTTTTCTATCATTTCCCACCCAAACCACACAGTTTAATACTCAGAATAGCATGTCTATAAAGCTTAACCTTTATACCCCACTCAAACATCTTGTCCTTAACAAATTCTTTAAGGTAAAATGTCAGGAAATGAGATAAGAGGAGGTTAAGGAGCTGGAAAAAAAATACAAAGTGCTATAAAAGTGAGCTTGATGTAGCCTACTTAGCTAGCATTGAGCCTCGAGCTAGCATCGTTAGCTAGCTTCGAGAAAATTCCATGTGGTCATTATGAACTCAAAGAAAACTAACATTTCAATCTCGTACGTTATTTTTCTTACAGTTGAACATGAATGTTAAACATTTTTTGGTGTTAAATCAGCGCACTGTCCTGTAAAGAGAGGAAAATATTCACACAGGAGAAAGATGGCGGTTTTTCTTCTCCTCTGTGTCTGAGGTAAAGAAGAAACACGTCGCGCGACCCTGTTGTAAAATTCCCGCTCTCGTGTAACCATGACTACCACTCCGAACACGAACGAGTCGACTCTTTGAGTCGGCTCTTTGATTCGGCTCTTTTAGGTGAACGTTGAAAGCCGACTCGTATATACGAGCCCTTTTCTTTTATTTAATTCTTTTATAGATATAGCCAATGTCTTCATTCTTGTCTTCATTCATTCATCTTCATTAACTGCTTAAATGCTTCTATGGAAAACGCGAGTCTGATGTTTAGCTGTGTGTACGAAAGAGTCGATACTTACTGGTGAACCGAACCAAAAGATCTGACTCACTGGAATCCTGCACACTTCATGTGAATAAAAGTTATAAAAGCACAATTTATAAAACAAGATATATGCACAGCAAATAAAAATAACAGAAATGCAGGAATGTTTTATAAAATAATTTAATTTGTCATGTATACATAATGAGCGAGCACTGAGGTCATTCTGCCTTTTGGTTTGCTGCTTTGTTTGTTTGTTTGTTTGTTTGTTTGTAAAAATGCAAAATTAGTCAACAAAATCTCAGCAATCACCAGCAAATAAATAAATAAATAAATAAATCAGCAAGTTACTGAATAATTGCTAACAAATCCAGCAGTTCCATACACATTAGATACAGACATCAGAACATTTAATAGTTTATTAGCTTTAACTTAACTTGCACAGAATTTTACATTTTATTGTGATTTACTGGAAGTGCTGTTGAATCAGTTACAGCCAGAAATGAAACACAGCTGGACAATCAGCAGGCAGTTTGTCTCTGTTGTGCCTCTGCTGGTCAGCAGATGGAGATGTTCTTCTCCAGATAGCACTGATGGTGTTCCTCTAATTTGTTAAATTAGGAATAAAACACTTTTTAGGACGTGCTGTTATTAGAAAGTAATCAACAACAAAAGCAACAGGGTGGTGTGATGAAGCGGAGTTACTGTTACCACCCCGAAGCTGATTATTTTCCTCTAACGGCACGTCCCCAAGTGTTTCATTCCTCTTACACCACAGCAACTTACCAACAATTACAGTTTATTTATTTATTAAAGAACTACACATCATACTTTTATCCATTTATAGTTGCACCTAATGTAGCGGAATGTTGTCACTTACGTTACAGCAGCTATAAACAGTCGTTCCCTCACCAGCGTCTCTTTATTCTCTCTCTTCAACTTAATAAGACAAAAAACGCAGCTTGTTCTGCATGTTACTGAGAAACCGCAAAGCAGCGTAAACTCCTCTGTCCTGAAGACGTCGGAAAACTTAAAGTTACAGCTTCACCTCTGACTGTTACAAAGCGCTGACACTGGAGACTCCTTCCATACATGTTACATAAACACATTTCTCCGTACATAAAACTTCACCATATGCGTGTGTGTGTGTATCTGTGTGTGTGTGTGTGTGTGTGTGTGTTGCATTTGTTAGGCGTTTAATGCCACTGTAGCACAGAGGTGTGTCACACAGTGATAAAATCAGAAAAAGACACTCAACCTTTCAGCACTCAAGGCAAAAACACAACATTGTACATCCACACACACTCGCTAGCACTCTAACAACATCTCATAGAGGCTGTACTTCCTGTGTGGGCGGAGTCAGTGTGTCAGGTGCGGTTAACTGTGATTTTTAAGACACACAGTCACACAATCTGGCAGGTGAAAAATCTCACAGGTACGGTCACTCTGTTTCTCTTTTCATCATTCCTGTCAGCTTTACTACAGGATACGTGTGAATGTTGCTGTTAAGCCCTTTAAGGCAGGTGTCTGGTCAGGTTCCTGTCTTCCTCCTGGTTTCTTTGTGTTCACTGGGATGGATGTTGTGTACTGACTCATGTGTCATGGCTACATTATCGTGTCATGCTGTTGCGGTGATGGCGGTGGACAACTTTTGTGTTTTAGTAAATCTATTTAGATTTAGATTTTTTAGATCTTTACAATCATGAGTTCTTTCCGTCTGTATAATTGACCTGATTTTACATACATCTACAAACTTTAAAGTTCTTCTAGTCATCGTAAAGGTTCTGTGCAGAACCCTATCCCGGTTCCACACAGAACATCTACACCACGTATAGGGATAATTTAACTCAACAACAACAACAACAACAACAACGCAGGGACTAAAATGTGTTAATGTTGTGTTAATGAGGTGATGTTTATTGTAAACAAAACTCATATTTGTCTCTACAACTTTATTATTTATCAGCTGATCTGTGAGGAAACTTTCTGTGATTATTTCACAATCTTTCTGATTAATATCTAACATTGTTATTAGATTATTATTATTATTATAAATTATTATTTAAACTGTAACAGCAATGTGTTTTAAGGGTGTCATGTAAGCGAGATGTGTGTGTGTGTGTGTGTGTGTGTGTGTGTGTGTGTGTGTGTGTGTGTGAGAGAGTTTTGTCAGAACACTTACACAACCAGAAAAACCAGACAAGCCTCAGATGTAGATTTCCCTTTGTCATTCAGCTCTGTGTGTGTGTGTGTGTGTGTGTGTGTGTGTGTGTGTGTGTGTGTGTGTGGAGTCTTTTGTAAGGCTATTTTTTAGTCTTTTCAGTGTTTTGTGACTACAGCTCGACACACCCAGACGACATTTCACCCCAAACTGTTGCATTTTCCTATTGTTTTTGAAATAAACCAGTGAATGGATTCAGAAGTTTTATTAAAGCAATTTTACACATCATCATTAACGTTTCAGAAAAGCTGCAGGGAAATTAATGATTCGTTCTTAAATGTTATTCCTTCCTGCTTGGTTTATGAGATGTTCAGCGATATTTGTTCCTTCAGAAGTTATCTCATGTTTGTGAGTTTCATTGCTATAATAATCTTTTGTATTTTAATCACATGTAAGGAGATGAGAGGTTTGGCGAAAGTGTCTCGTTTGCCCCAAATGTAGTCGATCAACCAAAACATAAATGTTTTGCACTGGAGCTACAAGGCTAATTTAGCTAACGTGATGAAAGTCTATCTCACCTAAAATCTTTTCTGTAAATACGTAAATAAGTTTCTCCATAAACTCAGTGATCTCATTTTCAGACACATGATTGCAGAATAAATCGATATTATATTTAATCCCACAGCACTGTTGAATTCTGGACTCTGATTGGTCAGAAGGTGTTGATTAGTTCTCTATAACAGCAGCTCTGACAGAAGCGCAGGTTTATATTAATGCACTCGTTCTAATACGTTACCGTTTCCATAGTAACAGCACATTCACAGCGACGTGTACAGCGGACGCTCCACTGACAATAAACAGATTAAAAAACGGGTGAAATTGTTGATATGATGAAGTTTTCTGTAAGGAGACGTTTATTTAACATTTATGGAAGGAGTCTCCAGTGTCAGTGCTTTGTAACATGATGGATATCATGAACATAAATGCATAAATGCAGGTGTAAATAAATAAATAAATAAATAGGCATGGGTTGTTAACGTAATTAACGCAATAAATAATGTTTTGGGAACCTTCATGTAAAGAATTACTGATTTTAATCGTTAAAAACTTCTCCCTGTGTGTAGTCACACTGTCTTTTATTTATTAAAAATCCGTATAGTGTCCTGTTTATCCTCGCTCTGTACTCTACACTGCCTCATTTCATTTATTGAAACCTCAGCAAGCAAATTACAAAGAAGCGAAACCACAATACAGCAGACCAAAGAGAAAAATGACACAATACAGCCACTTATCAGACCACACCACTTTATTCTACATATAAAAGGTTAAACTTCTCTCATAAAGGCTACGTTTGTGGAGTTGGAGTTTCGATTAAGCTTTAATAGCAATTTAACTTGTGCTTTAAACAACTATACATTTTTAATTTTAAAAAGTAAGGAAAGATTAAAAAATAATAAGCACATGTACAAACTCTCATACGCTTTCTCCAAACCATGTGATTAATCTTATTTTAGCTGGGATAGTGTTTATAAAGCTATGTTCACAGTGGATCTACTGTATATTATCATCATTATAGGAAACACTGATCAGCCATAACGTTAAAACCACTGACAGGTGACGTGAATAACGTCGATTATATCGTTACAATGGCACCTGTGAAGGGGTGGGATATATTAGGCAGCAAGTGTTCGAAGTTGAGGTGTAAACCTGGTCATGTTCCTCTGATCTCTCATCAACAAGGTGTTTCAGCTGCAGACCTTCCGCTCACAGGATGTTTTTTGTTTTTCGCACCATCCTGTGTAAACTCTAGAGACTGTCGTGTGTGAAAATCCCAGAAAATCAGCAGTTTCTGAAAAACTCAAACCAGCCCATCTGGTACCAACAACCATGCCACGGTTAAAGTCACAGAGATCACACTTTTTCTTCATTCTGATGTGAACATTAACTGAAGCTCTTGACCTGTATGTATATAATTTTATGCATTGTGCTTCTGCCACGTGATTGGCTGATTAGATAACTGCATGAATGTGCAGGTGTTCCTAATAAAGTGGACAGTGAGTGTATACCGCTATATTTGTAGTAACAGGAGAAAAAGGCATTGTTCAGGTAACCGTTCCAGATAATCAAAATAAACCCTCAGACGGAAATTAAGTTTTAAGGGAACACGACATCCTCTAGGTCTGCATCATGAAGTCGTAGTAACAGAATTCTGTAACGTTGTTGTCATAACGATATTCATGACATTATAGAGGAAAAAGGTGTAGACATTCCAGACTGGAAAAAAAGCAAGCTTTATGTACACAACACGCACTAAACTGGTCTTCTTCCTTTCAGAATTCAGCTGAGAACAGAAAAAGAAAAGTTCCTCTGAACTTGGGACTAAAATATTAACATTAATAAACATTACAAACATTTAAACATCTGAACCTTTTACCTTTAAAATGGTATCCAACATGAACATGCACCATTTCATTTAGCAAATGGTAATAAACGTTTGGAGAATAGCTGCAGATCATGAACACAAAGACACTTCCTGATTGGTCAGAGCAATTTAAACAGTGTATCAGCATCGCAATTCAAGCAGAAACCCACATTTTTTGATATTCCAAATAATCGTGAGATCACTCTGCAATATATCTCATAAACTGTCAGCAGCAATATCACAAATATCAGCTATTTGCTGACGATTCTGTCCCACCTGGGAGTCGGGCAAGAAGTTCAACAATCTCCAGCCACATCTTCAGCTAACCTAAACCTAACGTCTGATTCGTGCTGTTTAACTGTCGGCTGTAAATCCGTATCTTCTCTGCTGTGTGCTGATGATTCTCCTGACTCCTTATTTGTTTTACAGTTTTTCTTCTCGCCATGAGGGAGCGACACTTCTTCCTGCTCCTGTTCTCAGGAGTGCTGAGCGTCGGTATGTCGAGATCCTTCACCCCGTCTTACACAACGTTCCTTCTTCCCACGCAGTACACACACTATTTAATCATTAATATTTATTTTAAGATGAATATTGTTCGGTGATATTAATTATATTACACACGCATTAGCAGTAACACTCAGAAATAAAGCTAACGCTACAAAAAAAAAAAGACAAACAGATGCAGGACTTATTTCAGCTCTTTGGTTATTGTAATGCATGTAGTGCTGGAATTATGACTTTAAGCTTTTTTCCTCCTCTTTCTTATATTCCATAGCTCACTAGGGTTTTTGTGTGAATGTAAAATAAATTCACTCAGGGTTGAATTCAGGGTGAAGGCAGACAAAAAAAATTTAATGCTAAATTATTAAAAGTTTTCAGGAAAACCTGCAGCAGCACCTAAAACTACTGAAATGATCATTTCACATTTTAACAGTCAGAACAGAAAGTCTTAGAATTTTTGAATGAATAACTTTAGGAAGAACCTGTTGGCTATGACAAGGCACCAAAGGCAAAAACAATGAGTCACATCCAACAACACCAGCACATTGTTGTAACTTCTGCAACACTGACACGTCCACGCTCCAGAATAATGACTGCATGGTGCTCAGGGTTAAATCTGAGGGTGATGTGTTCATTGCCTGTTCTGTAAAATCACCTGTAGAACATCTGAGCAGGTGAAACAGTGACATGACCACAAGGCTGAGTTGAATTGCAACCTGGTCAGTTGAACAGTGGATTAAAATGGACAGTGAGTCTCTCAGGACACTAGTGGAGCCCTCACCTGACAGGACTGCCACTGTTTTAAAGCAAGAGGAGGCTCATAACAATTGTAAAAGTGATCAGGTGGAGCAGGACACGGAGGTTTATCATCTAATCATCTAATCTATGAAACCAGTCAGTTATAGTTGAGATGAATGTCCTGTTTGTGATGTAGCACTAATGTCTGTTTTTCTCTGTTTGATTCATGTGTTTGTTGTAGGAACTTTATGTACAGCACTGAAAGAGTAAGTACAGTTTGTAAGCTTGTCTCTAAACAGAAAATCCATCCATCCATCACCATGAACAGGCAGAAAGAGACGATTACATAACGTTTAATCCACTATGACCAGAGAAGAATGGGAAACTCTCTTTAACCTGAACTCTGTAACCTGAAATGATGAAAAATCTGAGTGACTCTTATTGTTTGCTTTGTCTCTCTCTCTCTCTCTCTCTCTCTTTCTCTCTCACTTCTTTCTCTCTGTCTTTCACTGATGCGGTGAATTTTCCATGGTGGAACCTGCAGAACCAGCCTCACAAAACAGGACTGTACTGCTGTAAGTCGTTTTTAAACACCTACACTTACACACAGAAATAAATATCCATTTCTAAGAATCTGGTTATTCAGTTTTTCTGCTTGTAATCCTCACAAGCATGAGTGTAATAAACTGTTTACTTATAAACACAGAGGAGTGTGAGGGGAGTCATGTCATTTTTTATTTACTGTAACATTAATCCATATTTTAGATGTAAAATAAGCACGGTCAGTATGAGGGCGGGACAGTGGTGCATTGCTGCCTCACAGCTCCGGGTTCCATCCTGAGCTCGGGTTACTGTCTGGGTGGACTTTCACATGTTCTCCTCATGTTCTTGAAGGGTTCCTCTCACCCCCCTAAAACATGCCAGTAGGTGGATTGGCTACACTTACTTACCCCTAGATGTAAATGTGCATGCATGGTGGCCTGCACTGGACTGGCGTTCCATCCGGTGGTATTCCGGCCTCACGCCCAGTGTTCCTGGGACAGTCTCCGGATCCACCGCAACCCTGGAAAGGATACCGGCCTTACAGAAAACAAATGAATGAATGAATGAATGAGATAGAATATGAATTAAGGGAGAGAGAAAAACGTTTGGAATATGGTATGGGAAGAAGGAAAGGTAGGCAGGGGATATGGAATCAGGGATGGGGAAAAGATCTAGGAATTGTGTTATATGGAATAGGGGATGGGGCAGGTTAAAAGAATTAGGGTACATATGATAGGGAAAAAGGAAAAGGAATCAGAGGATATGGGATAGAAATTAAAAAAAATAGAGAGAATTATGGGATATAAGGGATAAGGGATAGAGAAAAGAGCTTGGGAATATTGTATGTAATAGTGGATAGGGAGGAGGAACTAGGGGATATGGAATAGTGTGTCTTTCTCCCATGTTTCATATCTAACTAACAATTGGATGCTGATTGTCTTGTTTGTTGTGTGTGTGTGTGTGTGTGTTCAGACTGATGACTCCACTTCAGACTTCCTGATGTGTGTGGGTGTCCCATCAGACCCTGGGGCAGGTGAGCAGCAGATCCTCAACCTGAAAGGCCTGATTGATGCTCTGCTCGATGTCTTTGTGTTTATGGTGAGAGAATCAGGAATTTGCCTGGAAAATTAAAGATAGGTCATATTCCTGCTCTTCTTTTCCAATCGTAAATATCCCTCTGTCCCTGTCAGAACTCGGGATTGAGTGGCATCCCGTTGCTGAACGTGTCTGCAGGATGGAGCATCAACGCCACAGCTCTGCTGCAGGATGATGACGTCATCAGGGCGTGGCTGCAGATTAGGCTAACTCCACTGCTCTCCTCCATCTCTCAGAACATCCTCACCTGCCTCAGCTACAACAACTTCAGCTGCCAGACTTACCAGACTATGTACATGAACACACACACACACACACACACACACACACACACCAAATTGTCTGTTAGTCCATCATGATGATAGTAATGCTTGTGTTGCAGGGTGCAGGAGCTGAGTCAGCAGTTCTCCACTTTGGATTCTCAGAGACAGAAGTGGATCTACTCCTACTTCATGCAGCCCTTCCTGTCCAGAAACACACTGGCAGGTAAACACAGCAGGAGAGGCTTCAGTAATAACTGCACGGCTTCTATGTTTGAATGTGAAATTAATTATAGAGTTTCCAAGGACTAGGTGAGCAAACTGGACCATGCCCTTACCCAGTGGACTAGGTATTGGATTTCATTTCCATTTTCTATTTGGAGTTATGAAATAAGGGAAGCTTCCAAGAAAAACCATGCTTGAACCTCCATGTTCTGTTTAATTAACTTCCTATGAACTCACATTTTATCTTGCTCCATCTCTGACAAAGTTTCCGCACCTCCATAGTAGAAGCTGCCCAGAACTCCAGCCCATGTTCTCAGAGTTCATACTACAATATCGGTTTTAGCTAAAGGTGGGATTGTGTATATATTAATAGACTACATTTGTTTGTGTGTGTTAGGTTGTGTGCTGCCTGATGACACCACTGAGGACTGGCTCACAAAGAACTTTGGTTCCTTCTCAGTTCTGGCCCAAGTCAGAGACTTCACCTCTATCAATGGACTCTTCAGTGGGGTACTCACTGTTACAGTTAATCTGGATTTCTAAGCACTTTCTGGTTTATACAGGACATACAGAAGGACAGGGAATGTAAACACTGCAGAGTGGCCAATCTCCAGGACTTATCAAGCATTAGAGACACACAGAACATCTACCAATCTTTGATGTCCTTCCAGTGAAAAAAGGCATACACTACAGGATATTTAGTCCAATTTTATTGCCCTTTCCAACAAGTGTGAATAACAAGTTGATCTTAAGCTTTCTAATCTCCCTCCTGAATGACTGGACATTTCAACAAATCCTACATACAACACCAAAACCAATTGTTTCCATCCCATTCTTCATGCTCTAATTACCTGTATAGGTGTTTCATATTCTTTAACTGGGCTTGATATAAGTCCTTCCAGAGGACTGGATCTAGAAAATGTTGTGTTCTTCATATTTTAAATGTTCTTATCATTCCCATGATCAAGCACAATGTTCTCCTCAAACGGTATTCTCCTGCTGTCTCCATACAGTTGGATGTACTGCACTTGTTGAGTCCGGAGCAGAAAGCAGAGCTCATGCTGTATCCTGAGGCAGCTGGTCTGAACAACGAGTCCCTCAGTGTGGTTCTGGGCAGCCTGATGGGGTCACTAACACCCTCTGGAGGAGATGTGAACACCTCCAATGGTATCATGTGGCATGCAGGATTTCCTGTTATGAACTCATCCTCTCCACAAGACCCACTCGCACAGGTGAGGCTGGGACTCAGTACTACTCATTTACATGAACATCAGGCTCAAGACTTGTGATTGTGCGATGGGAACTATAACCATTGTAAACAATGTAAATGGTACTAATTGTAACTAATTGTGTTGTGACTGATTCTAGACACATTTGATGGTTTCCTAATGGAATTTTAAAGTCTGGTGGTTTGAAGTTGATGTTGACCTTCTGGTAACAGACTGTGGTTTCAATTTATTTAATAAACCTTTGTGATATTTGGATCTATAATGCCAGAAACAAGAAAACACTGAAATGTAGTGCTAATGGTTATTCCATACTGCAGATTGGAATTCTCAAAATTCCAATGAACTCTTCAAAACCATTCAGACCACTAAATCCTGATGGGAAATGTTTAATGGAACCTATTAAACCAAATGTCATTAGGTACTACAGCTATATTTCTAAGTTAAGTCATTTTATCGTGGGTTTTGATGACCATTTTAAAGTCAGTATCAGGTTCTTATTCATTCCTCCAGTAGCTTGATTTTGGTCTCATCAGACCACAAACACATGCGGTTGGGTGAAGTTCATGAGCTGCTTTTGTGGCTTTTCTCTCCCATGCACCCTGTTTTTATGGTCATGGTGATTAACAGCTGATTTTGTGACTTAACGCTCTAATGTAAAGGGTTGATGTGACTGTTCTTCCTCAGGCGGTGAATGGCTTCATGACTGCGTTTAGACCTGTTGGGAGTTTTGTCAGAGAATTTGTGTCCTTCACACATCAGGTAAACTTTGACATTTATAGATTTTTATACCATTTTTATCCAAAGCAAATAAGTAAAATAAGCCTATGAGTACCCAATGCAAGTGCTAAACAAGTGTGCTTCCTTTTTAAAATTTGGGTGAAATAGTTGTAGGAGAAAAGAGAGAAAATGCCAGTGTGATGCCAGAATACTACTAAATACTTTATGTATAGAATACAGAAGATGAAACATATAGAAGAAAGAAAACACACGCTGGCAAATAAACTTCAAGTAAAGTTGAAATAATCTTGAAATAAGGCATTAAACAAGCGAGAAAATTAGAGAAAGTTATCTTTCAGAGGCTCTTTTTGTTGGGAACACCAGGGATTAACTGCCTCATTTAATAGGAAAACTGGCATTAAACCTTTAATATCTCTACAGCAAGACCTGAGCAGCATGAGAAGTGCGACGCTGATACAGGCGATGCTAAACTGGACACTGGCCGAGCTCGCGGCTGACTATAAAAACACCAGCAGTAATCAGCAGATGGAGCAGATGTTTGTTCCTACAGACGTCAACTCCTGGTTTACTCACATCGTTGCTCCATTACTGAACAGATATCTCTCCAGCGACATACCAGCTGACCTCACTGCTGTCTTTCATAATGTGTTGTGAGTATTGAAAATATTAAACAATGTCAGTGAAAAGGCTCAATGATATGAGGAAATAATGTACAAGGTAGAAGTAAAGATGCCAGACCTTTGACAAACTACGTTAGCTTGTTTACACTTGTTTAAACTGTGAATGATATGAAAAGGTCATTTTATTCTCCTAACTTTCACCACAAACACACACACATATCCATAGACTACCTTTATGCAGTTATTGCTGTGGCTTTGTTCATGTCACAGTTAATTAAAACATTTCCATGCAAATCATTCCATTAGTTAATCCATAAATAATCTTTGTTGTTATTTCGAGTAAATATAGACATTACCTAAATTATTTGTAATAGTCATCATGTTTAGATAGTATGAGAAGCATTGATTTGAAATATTTGAATATAAATATGGTCCATAAGAAAATAACAAACTCCTGCTAGCCAATCAGAAATGAGTATTTTCCATGGCCATGGTATCAAATGATCTAACGGGATAGATGTGGATCTGATAAAACGTGGTTATTAAAATAATGCTTGAAGAAGGAACAAAAAGAAGAAGAAATGTGAAGAGAATATTATGAAATACAAAAAAATTAACATTCAAACATATTCATGTTTGTTTGTTTTTTTGTAGTTATATGGAGAATTCAGTGAACGAAACTCAGGACACATGCAGTGTCACTCTGGATGGCATGTGTGCTGTAAGAAACACAACGTATCATTTTTACTTACTCTAAATATAATAATTAAATGATAATATTTATGCAGTAGAATGAGTTACAGTGTTTTGGTAATTGTGCATGATACACCAAGCTGGCATTGTTTGTGAGTTAACTACAGTATGTGACATGCTGTCGTGTTGTTCCAGGTGACTAATGTGATGGAGCATGTGGCAAAAATCCTGCAGTGTGCAGCGATTACCAATCTGACGCTCACAGAGGAAACAGTGACCAGTCTCGTACTGCACCTGTCCAGCAACCTCAACACACTCCTGAACCAGCTCGCCCACACGGTGCGCTCACAGTAACACTACTGACACACCACTGTAACACTACTGACACACCACTGTAACCCTACTGACACACCACTGTAATCCTACTGTAACACTACTGACACACCACTGTAATCCTACTGTAACACTACTGACACACTACTGTAACACTACTGACACACCACTGTAA
>CM041000.1:17227016-17245851 GCA_022985145.1 Pangasius djambal | reverse complement strand
ACTGAATGGCACTGAGAAACCTGAACAGCCTTCAAACCAACAGCCATCAACCTAAAATGGCCGCCCCAAACCTCTTCCCTCCTAGTTTCCCATGGAGCTACAGGCTGTTGGTGTTTCGTGTTAAGTTCCTGAGGAGATCCCTGAAGCGAGGGACTGTGCACTAGGGACGTCGTGCACGCCGTCTTGGCCGTGTTTTTTCCGGTGTTGGTGTAGCGAGCTAAGGAAGGCGAATTTCTCGCCGCAGATGGCGCACTGGTACGGCTTTTCCCCCGAGTGCATTCTCTGGTGCTGCTTCAGCGTGCAGGTCCGGGCGAAGCTCTTGTCGCACTGCGTGCACTTGTACGGCCGCTCCCCGGTGTGCGTCTTGCTGTGCTGGTGTAGCGTGAACTGCTTCCTGAAGCTCTTGCCGCAGGCCGTGCACTGGTAGGGCCGCTCGCCGGTGTGGATGCGCCGGTGGCTGCGGAAGTGCCCGTGGCTGGAGAAGCTCTTGCCGCAGTCGGAGCAGAGGTAGGGCCGCTCTCCGGTGTGCGTCCTCTCGTGACAGAGCAGGTGGCTGGCCTGTCGGAAGCTCTTCCCGCAGTGCGAGCACTGGTACGGCTTCAGGCCGGTGTGGACGCTCTCGTGCGACCGGAGACTGTCCAGGCGTGAGAAGGTCTTTCCGCAGGTTTGGCATTTGAACGGCTTCTCGTTGGTGTGCGAGCGCTCGTGCACCTTGACGCGCGGCGCGTGGCTGAACGTGCGTTCACAGTACGAACAGCGGTACGGCTTCTCTCCGGTATGTGTCCTCAGGTGGGCCTTGAGGTTCCCCTTCGTCCGGAATGTCTTCCCGCACTCCCTGCAGGAGAACGGCCTCTCGTCGCTGTGCGTCATCATGTGTGCTTTGAGGCCTGACGAGCCGGCCAGGTTCTGTCCGCACACCTCGCACACGAAGCTGCTGACCCCCGTATGCCGACTCGTGTGCAGCTTCAGCTCGGCTGACGTCACGAACCCCTTCCCACACTCCTCGCAGCAGAACCTCATCTCCTTCGCGTGTCTCTTCATGTGGTTCCGCAAGCTTGGCGCTGTACCGTAGCTTCTGTTGCACTGCGAGCACTTGAACGGCCTCTCTCGAATGCCGCGATCGCTCTTCAGGTCCTCAGTCTCTGTAAATGTCTCCGTAAAGTCTCCATTCACTTCAGAACTGCGTTCCTTACAGCTTGTCCCGTGTCCCACGTCTTTTCTCATTTGGGTTTTGAGTTTGTTAACATGCAGTTGTTTTCTTCCGTCATCATCGCTGTCGGCTGAAAGATGAGAAACGTCAGTAATTAGCTGAACTTATCTCTAATAAAGTTACTGTAATACACTCATGGATGATTGCTAATCTAAGTACGTGAGGGATGAATAAACGATTAATTAACTGACAAATAATACATTGTTTAATTAATGTTAAAGGTTAATACAGAATTCCTGCCACTGGAATTTTTCAACATCTGGCTAGAAGACATGAAAACACAACTTCTAACTGATCTGGAGGGTTTTTTAAGACTTCAGTGTTTCTGTTGCTTTAGCTTTCTTTCTTTTTGAGCTTTTTAGACAAGTGAAGAATCAAAAAGACCTGGGGTTTTATTAAACCCCACTCGTGTCTGCTGCTGTATTTGGAAACGTAACGTCCTGCAGCGCGAGAATGCGTACTCCCGGATGATAAAGGAGACCTCAGGTAACGTTTCCGTGAAAGATTTCTGTAAATACTGTACATGCCTGAGAACTTTAACCCAGACATGTGTATTTATTTATATTTATGTAAAGGACACACTGGGGGGAATTACGTCCTCGTCGTTAGCGTTCGGTTCTCCGTCTTCATCATTCTCCTTCTCATCATTCGTGACTGGTGGGATCAGCTCCATGGTCCTACAGTCTACCATCTTCCCCGAACACATCATGAGCGGAGTGTGTGGCGCGCACTCTACTTCACACGCCTCACGCTCAGCACACACACTCTGTGCAGAGTCTCGCACTTGTGTAGCGTTGAGATCAGCTTTACACCTGGAGCACAACGCTGGTGCAGCTCCCGTCACCTCCTGAGAGGAAAAATAAACAGAAATGATGTACAGATGATGAGAAGATGACTGAGGAGATCCGAGGTCATGATGGTCATCACACACACACACACACACCTGACGAGTGTTTATGGCTTTCTGTCGCTGCAGCGTTTCCTCCAGCGCAGACACCAGCTCTCTGAGCTCACACACTTCAGCGTGGAGCTGCGAGATGTCGGCCATGGACAGATCCGTCCCCACGGACACCGTGCAGGAAGATGGAGGATCACAGAGCAGGTGGAGCTGCAGGACAGCTTCTCCTCCATCCACACACTCCTCCTCCATCTTGCTCTCCACCTCTTTACTGACGGAGAGACAGCAGACATCATCCACGTAGAACAACGCAGAACATTATAGAAGATAGACCAGACAGAGAGCACAAACACAACGTCATGATTAAACCCTGGCAATTAAATAGCACGCTCGTTTCTCTCAACTATTTCACCTGTATAGGTATTTAACAAACCCCAGAATCCCAAAAGCTGTGACAGGGAACACACATTAAACACGTCGTCATGACGTCACACACTCGTCACACTTTAAAAGTATTTCTATACATCTATGATTTTTCACTGATGTTTTTAATTAAAGATATCCATCATCTGACTGTGGCTAAACCCCGCCCACTAATTTATCCATCACAAAAAATATAAATACACTGAATTAAGTAAAAAAAAAAAAATACATAAATCCGTCCCAGAATCCTCAGCGTGTAGCCAATCACAGCGCTCCAAAGCATACAGCATCTTTACTGCCCCTTAATGTATAGCTGAATAAATTCCTAATTTTATAAACACAACACCAGCTGTGAAATGTGTCTGGATTAAACAGCTGGCCAATCAAAACCCTCACAACACTGTAAACACTTTAAATATTTATTTTAAACATTACCCCCAATAAGAGAAGTTTATTCTCAATTAAGCTTCACCATACGACTCTTCTTCTGCTGCTTCTTCTGCCGCTTTTCTTCTGTTTCTTCTTCTTCTTCTTCTGTGACGCTGCTGTTGTGGAGGAAATCAGTGCTGAAGCGCATCGTCTCCCCCTGCTGGTACAGAATACAAACTGCACTCAAAATCTGTACAATACACTGTATCTGTCCTTAATAACCTCTAAAATTATTTTAATTGTAATTAGTTTAACTAGTTCTTCTCGCAGAAGATTTTCTCTCTCTCTCTCTTTCTATATATATATATATATATATATATATATATCTTTAATATGTTTTAGTTTTTCTTTACACTCTGCTCTGACTGTAGGTTATATGGTGTGTAAGTGTAATCATGTGACTGTCAATTAGTTAAACATGTTTAAATTATATTAGTGAGCCAGCCAGACAGATAGATAGACAGACAGACAGATAGATAGATAGATAGATAGATAGAGACTGATAAAGAGAGAGGCTGTAATGAAGAGATGGTGTACTCTGTGTGTGTGTAAAGACGCTTTGGTGCTCTATAGTGCTTTAATACTGATGTGTGTGTGTGTGTGTGTGTGTGTGTGTGTGTGTGTGTGTGTGTGTCTGTAGACCATGGTGAATGCCCAAGACTAAGCGAAGAGAAGAACATGAACAAACACATCACGACCCAAAGACAGCGATCATAAGCACATTAATCTGATCTGAGATGATGACGTCATCAGTCGTTTAACACCTGATCGTAACCAGCAGCTTGTGTTTAATGTCGGTTTTTGGGATAAGTAATGAATCATAGCTGAGGTTCTATTAGTGCAGATCAATCAGGAATCATCACTTCAACCAGTCCACTGACCCGATCAGCACTTTCGCTTTGTACTTCCGCTTCCGGTATAATCCGGAAGTCCCAGTCGGGCTGTCAGCGAAGCGCGCGCGCGCTGGTGTGTGTCTGGGCTGGGTCTGGCTCGCGCTAGTTGTGGTATGTAGAGCTTGTTATTGTTAAAGTCACGTGTTTTTAACGCCATGTGATGTGCTGATGTGTTTATATCCATCTAACAATCACACAGTAAGACTGCAGTTCAGCTTTCTAACAGCACTGCTTCTGATTTCATGAGTAAAGGACATTCACCTTAACAGCAACCACGTTACTCTTTCATTATCATCTGTCACATCATCATGAACTGGATCTGTAATGAACCCAATTCTGCTTTCTGCCGCTGTTAAAGTAATACAGACTGAAAAACGGGATCAAACCTACAGAGTAATCATCCATTCATCCATCCATTCATTCATTCATTCATTCATTCATTCATTTCTTTCTGTTTGTCTTTACATTAAAATAAAAATAATCAGAAGTTAGAGTTATCCATCACAGCTCAGGAGTTATAAATCTGCTCAAGGATTTCAGAAAGATCAGCATTATTAATGTTCACTGGGAGTGAGATGAGATGAGATGAGATGAGATGAGATGAGATGAGATGAGATGAGATGAGATGAGAGGTTGCTCAAACAGATATGTCACAACAACGACAATAGAGTAATAAATGAAGTAGTAAAAATAACCGCAGTGCGTAATAGAATAGGAAAAAAAAAGGGAGATACTTTAGTAAAACAATAAGTGGAGAAGAAGAAAAGTAGAGTGAAAAGTAGAAAGTGACACTGCACACGATATTGCGCTTTATATTGCGGGTGGTGTTGCACTTCATTATTCACAGATGTACTGCAGTGGAATTAAAGTAATAAATAGTAACAGTAACGGTATTGCACATGATAGTGATACTGTTATTCTCAGTGCCAGATGTTACAGCTCTACTCCCTGCAGAAGGGGGAGGAGTCACACAGATCGATGGCCATTGGTCTAAAAGACCTCCTGTGGCGTTCTGTGGCTGAAGGTGCTCTGATGTGCCTCCAGCGTGGCGTGCAGGGGATGAGAGACATTGTCCGTTATACTGAGCAGTTTCCTCAGCATGCTCCTCTCTGACGCCTCCACCAGTTCCACTCCCAGGACGGGACCCGCTTTGCTGATGAGCTTATTGAGTCTATCGGCATCGGCTGCCTTCACCCTGCTGCCCCAGCACACTGCAGCGTAGAAGATGACGCTGGACACCACCGAGTGATAAAACATGTGCAGCATAGATGAGCTGCACCGTATATCAAAATGATCGCAAATGTAAATATCGTGATATGCGTAACACCAGGGCTTGCGATAGCCGAGTGATTTAGTGCGACACAGAGAACACTTTCTTTTCCTCAAAAAAACATGAAATGTACAATGGTGATGTCATTTTCAGTTTTTAAATATATAAATATATATAAATATAATTGTATATAAATATAACATAAAAATATAAATATAATATAAAAATAATATCTGACTTTCTCATCTGACTCACATCTGTCTCTCATCTGACTCACATCTGACTCTCATCTGACTCACATCTGTCTCTCATCTGACTCACATCTGTCTCTCATCTGTCTCTCATCTGACTCTCATCTGACTCTCATCTGTCTCTCATCTGTCTCTCATCTGACTCTCATCTGACTCACAGCTGACTCACAGCTGACTCTCATCTGACTCTCATCTGTCTCTCATCTGACTCACAGCTGACTCACAGCTGACTCTCATCTGACCTCCAGCTTAATGAGACGAAGGCAAATCGAAACACCGGAGTGTGTCTTGTGTGATGTTGTATCTTGTGTATTTATTTTTGGTTGGTTTCACAGTGCAGTAATTGTTGTTTGTTCTCTGATTAGTCAGGGGTTTGGCGAGGTGTGTGTTGATGTACGTGTCTTGTTGGTTCTCCCCTAACGTTGTTGTTGGTGCAGAGTGATGTCAGTGGAGCGTGTGCAGTGGTGTGACGGTGACAGAGAGTTTCCAGGAGAAATGATGACCTCTGTGCGATCAGTCGCTCTGAACACTGATCTCTCCATGGAGGACATCGAGCTTCTCCACACTCACATCACTGCACTGAGGAAGGAGGTGGCAGAGCTACACCACAAATTATCAACACACCACCCAGAAGCTGAGCTACAACACCAGGTGAGGGGTGGAGTAGAGCTACAACACCAGGTGAGGGGTGGAGTAGAGCTTTAACACCAGGTGAGGGGTGGAGTAGAGCTACAACACCACGTGAGGGGTGGAGTAGAGCTTTAACACCAGGTGAGTGGTGGAGTAGAGCTACAACACCAGGTGAGGGGTGGAGTAGCGCTTTAACACCAGGTGAGGGGTGGAGTAGAGCTTTAACACCAGGTGAGTGGTGGAGTAGAGCTACAACACCAGGTGAGGGGTGGAGTAGAGCTTTAACACCAAGTGAGGGGTGGAGTAGAGCTTTAACACCAGGTGAGTGGTGGAGTAGAGCTACAACACCAGGTGAGGGGTGGAGTAGAGCTTTAACACCAAGTGAGGGGTGGAGTAGAGTGAAACCAAATTTAAAATTGTATTTAAAATGTTTTAATATTTGGGGGTCACGGTGGCTTAGTGGTTAGCACCTCCAGGGTTGGGGGTTCGATTCTCACCTCCGCCTGGGTTTTGCCTGTAAAGACTGCATTTGTTGTTAAAAAGGATAAACCAACATGAAGACCAGAGAGCTGTCTATGGGAGGAAAGAAAGCCATTTAGAAGCTGAGAAAAGAGGGAAAATCAATCAGAGAGCTCACCAGTCGAGCATGGTGGAGGTAGTGTCATGGCTTGGGCTTGCATGGCTGCTTCTGGAACAGACTCACTAATCTTTACTGATGATGGAACTCAGGATGGCAGCAGAATGAGTTCAGACGTCTACAGAAACATTCAATTTACAGAGAAATGCATCCAGTCTAATTGGGAGGAACTTCATCATGCAGCAAGACAACGACCCAAAACACACTGCAACACAACAAAGCACTTCATCAGGGGAAAAGTGGAAGATTTTAGACTGGACAAGTCCATCAGCAGACCTTCACCCAACTGAGCAGCATTTCTCCTCCTGAAGAGGAGACTGAAGGGAGAAACCCCCCAAAACTAACACCAACTGAAAGAAGCTGCGCTACAAACCTGGAAAAGCAGCACAACAGAAGAATGCAACAGTCTGGTGACGTCAGTGGATCGCCGGCGTGATGCAGTTATTGCAAGCAAATATTAAGTGTTATTTACTTTAACACTCTGTTCCAATACTTTTGCTCACCTAAAAATTGGTTGGTCTGATACAAAAGGTGCCATGTTCTAATTGTTTAACGCGTCTAGATGTAAATATCAGGAAAAGCTGAAATTCTGGTCTATCGTCTCATATTCATCTTCTGATCTCAAACCCAAATGTCTTCAGTGTGGAGCAAAAACAATAGAACTGGCCTTGTGTTCCAATACTTTTGGAGGGGAATGTACTTTAAGGAAGTATTTTTATTTAATTTAAAATAAGTTTTCAAAATAATTTTTATATTTTTTCATATGTTTAAATGATTATATTTTTAATATATAATATAATTTTTAAAAAATAAATATTTATACTCTCATTTTTCAGCAGGCAGTTTTGTGTCCCGAACTGAAGACTGAAGTGAATCCTGTCCTAACGGAGCAGCAGGAAATTTGCACACTGAAACCGGAATTCTGTTCGACTTCCGAGTGTAAAACTGAACCACATCACACACACATCCACCGTGAAGACCTACACACACTCACACGGGTGGAGGACGTTCGTGTTGTTGTTGTTTTTAAAAGCGAACCTGAGCCGATGGAAATCTCACACGCTACACGCACACACACTGATGAACACACACTACACGCTCGCGTTAAGACGTGTTCAGAGCAGCGGCTGGATTGCAGGAACTCGGACATCACACATATGACCGAGGAACCGAGTCTGAAGAAAGAAGAACATGAAGACAATGAAGTTGATGATTTTAAGAGTTATGGTAAGTTCTCTTCACGATGACAGCGAAGGTTCTAGCATAATAAATCAGAAGAGCCAGGCTTTTGGTGGAGTGAGGTATGCACACTCTGGATGGAATTGAATTTTGGAAAGCTATGTATTTTCTGGAGTACTGATATCCATTCATGTGAATGTTTAATCATCTCTGGTAGGAAACCAGATGAAAAAACACTTATTCTCAGTGAATACAGTTCATTTGTCTTCGCTTTATCTGGGCCGAGTGGTGGTGGTGGATCCGGAGTCTACCCCGGGAACGCTGAGTGCGAGGTTATAAAACTGTGGAAATCCACATGGACATGTGGAGAACATAAACAGAAATTCCGCACGTTTCATCTATAACCTTCCTTCCTGTCTATGCATCCATGTTTATTATATAGACCGATTTGTGATTAACTGTAGGTTTTTGTTCCTTTTTTTCATTTCTTTATGAAGACCTAGCTGATACGAGGAGCGCATCTAACAAAACCAGAGTGAAGGAACTGGAACCTCCCGACTCGAAGCTCCCCTGTGAGGAACTCTCTGACAGGCCGTTCCGCTGCTCCATCTGCGACAAGAGCTTCACTTTAGAGTTCAATCTCCTCAAACACCAGAAGCTCCACGCTGGAGAGAAACCGTTCCACTGCAGTCACTGTGGGAAAACCTTCACGCAGTTATTCAACCTGACGTCTCACCAGAGAACACACACTGGAGAAAAACCCTTCCTGTGCAGCCAGTGTGGAAAACGCTTCTCTCAAGCCTCCAAGCTGAAAACTCACCTCCGAATCCACACGGGAGAAAAACCGTACGTCTGTCTGACCTGCGGGAAGAGCTTCTCCGATTCATCCACGCTCAATAAGCACCAGAGAACACACACCGGAGAGAAACCGTACCAGTGTGTGATGTGTGGGAAGAGTTTCGGACAATCAGCTCACCTCATGAAGCATTACAGATCACACAATCGCAAATCCACATGATCTCCCTTTTCCAAATTAATTCAGCCTCACTCTGAGTGATTTGCATTTTAATCTTTATCATTAACATGTGATCTTCAGCAGCGTTCAATATTTATTTTGAAATGAAACTTTGAGTTTAAACTTTCCTGAATGGTTTTCCTACATTACCCACAATGCCCTGCTGATAGTGGTGCACTGGGATTTAGCCCTCACGTCATCTCTATCTAAAGAGCATGATGCAGCGGGGCTTTAGTCTGTCCAGCTCTCAGCTCCTCATCTGTACACTCTGTTCAAACAGATCAGCTTCCAAAGCTTCAACTGTCATCCCAATACCTCCATCAACGCCATCACGCCATCACGCTCGTCATCTCGTACATCGCTAACTAGCTGAGCCGAGTCTCTGGTCAGAGTTTTGCAGATTTTTGCAGAAATTCTTTTATTAATCAGGTCATTAATACTACAATATATGAGCTTCCTTTAGTGCCAAAAGTTCTGCACAGTGCTTTGTCAATGTCTAATTTTCATCTTTGCCTTTTTGATGGTCCTCTTGTTCTCTCTGTTGTTTCAATGCATCAAGAGTTCGTTTAGTTTAGTTGTGCAGTTATGTTAGTGAAACTGTAATGTATTTACTTTAGTATATTTTCACACAGCTTTCACTTTGACCAGTGTCTAATGTCACTCACCAATCCAGACAAGAAGGCATTCATAGAGACTTATTTTATTTAGTCAGACAAGCAGAATGAATGAATGACACACACCCAGAGGACTGGTAGATATTACACCTAATACACCAACAAACTACATCTGAGAATCAGATTTTTAAACTTTTTTTAGCGAACAACAGTAGACATGAACAAAGTGTTGGGTCGCTGTCGTTTTGGCAGTGAGGGAACTTCATAAGTCAGTATACGAATCACAAAGTCGTTCTCCAGCTTACATGTTTTCTCACATCTCCAGATCTTAATAATGTCATAAACACCTTAAAAAAATTACCCATTAAAATCAGAATTTTTTTATTTTCCAAATATACAGACATAAACACACATTAACCTGACTTAGCATATCATACATCTATACCATATATCATAACATACTGTATCATCATACTGCTTTACAATCTCCCCAGTGTAACGTATCAAAACTGTGAACTGAATGAGTGTAAAACAGCAATAAAGGACTAGTAAACACGTGGTGTATTATGGAGCATGATTGTTATTATTTAATCTTATAATTGTATGAGATATTCAGCTTCATTATGTTATTAATCTCACTTTTAGATGAAGAAATGAATGAAACAAGTATACAAAGCTTTACTGTAGGATCACGCTAGCAAGAGACAGTATGAAGTTTGAACTGAGATTCTCTCGGCTCCACGCGTAGTTTATAGGTATTATAATGCAAGGCGATAAATCCAACGTGGTCCGATGTTTCTTCAGTTCCTTCCTCACAACTTTAGTTCCTACTTCAGACTAGTTCCAAATTACTGCAGTGACGCAAAACTGGAAGAAAAACCTATAACCGTGGTTTCATCTTGTCCTGTCCTATACGTCCTCTCATTAAATGTCTATAGAGACATTACAAAGAAAAATAAAGCTTGGAAGGAAGTAGCAGAGATGATCGATGCCTCTGGTGTGTGTACGTAGCTAGTACAGTTAGATCGCTTTGCTAATCTAATTAGCAAAGAATGAAGCTAGTACGAATCCAAGCATGTAACATGTTAATCACACAACTGATTTTCACACTGATTAGTGTGTTATTTAATATGTGTTTAACAACAGTTGCGCTGCTACACACACGAGAAAAACTCCAAGCGAAACGAGGGACTTGTCGCCTGTTAGTGTGAACGTAGGATTAGACTGCACAGGCCTAAAAAAGTGTCTGAGTTACAGTATGAGAATTTTATAACAATTATATACAGCATTTTTACAGATAAAATAACTAATGTTTCACATATCCTTGCGTTGATTGTATGATTGACTAATGGGGAGGGATTGATAAAGGATTTTGTGTGTGTGTGTGTGTGTGTGTGTTAGTCAGGTGAGATAGTTCTACTCCGTAAACACGCACAGGTAAGGCACTTGAGTGTGTTCATGCTGATCTTCATGACTCCGCCCAGGTTAAAGAGCAGGTGATAAAGTGAGCGTACAGAGAGGTCTCCGCTCTCGTCAGCCATCTTCAGAGCCACCAGCGGAGTGTACAGAGGGTTCGTGAGGGTGCGGAAACGAGGACGCCGCGTCTCAATCACCTGCTTAGTGCTCTACACGCAAGTAAACACACAGAGAGAAGCAAATGTAATGAAGATCATGAAGAGGAGATACTACATCACCACCCCCACCATGTGAGACACCACAGAAAGCTCCTGACTAGTGCTGTTAGAAAAAGATAGAGAAGATCCTGAAGACCAGATCAGATGTTCACAGATCCTAGGATTATAATTAATGAGCTTATTCTAATACGTTATTGTTTCTACATTCACAGGGACTTGCACAGCGGATTCTCCACATAAACAGATTAAAAATGTGTGTAATTGTGGATATGGTGCAGTTTTCTTCACATTTATGTAACATTTATGGAAGGAGTCTCCAGTGTCAGCGCTTTGTGACAGTCAGAGGTAAAGCTGTGACTTCTGACATCTTCAGGACAGAGGAGTTTACGCTTCTTTGCAGTTTCTCACTAACATGACAAGCTGCATTTTTTTTTTGTCCTGAGCTTCAGATGATGCTGCAGAAACTCAGAACATCACAGAGAGCCTCAGAAACGGCCCACATTAGACCACATGAACACTGGAAAACGGGGGAAGCATGAAAAGCTGTCTACAACTGAAGGACTAAGACTTCCATCCTGCCCCACTGTTAGGGCTCAGTTTACTCTGAAGAGCTCAACAGGTCAAAGACCAGAGGACTTAAGGAAGATGGAGGGAAACAGACGGATAGGGATGAAGAGAGAGACAGAGATGGAGCTGTTACCATGGTGATCTGCTGCGGTGTTTGCCCAAGTGTTTGAAAAACGTCCACTGATGCAGGAAGATAAACATTCTTGAAGTAGTGCAGTGTTTCAGCATCAAGTCCAGGGTAGTCTTTCTGAGAGATGTGCTCCGTCATTTTCAGCTCAAAGTCAGTGTGGACAGGACCAGGCTCGATCATCGATACACTGACAGAGAGAGACAGGAAAGATAGACATCTGTGAGATGTTCAGCGTTATTTTAGGTTTAATACCATACAGACATATGATGGCCAGAAATGCTGTTGTTCAGCTGCTCCCGTTAGGGGTCACCACAGTGGGTCATTGATCCACATATCTGATTTGGCACAGTTTTTACGCTGGATGCCCTTCCTGAGGAAACCCTCCCAGTTTTATCCGGGCTTGGGACCGGCGCTGGGAGTGTACTGTCATGTGCTGGGGTCGGTTCCCTGGCAGGGAATCGAACCCAGGCCACAGCGGTGAGAGCGCCAAGGCTTAACCACTAGTCCTCCAAGGACCATGATGGCCAGAAATTTCATCATAACTACTGGAGTAGCACAACTACCGTAAATACACTGAGAGACAGGCATATTATAATCCGGTTCATGCAAGAAATTGTAATGACTTTACAGTATAATGGCTTTAACACACTGGCTGTAAAAACTGATGATTTGGATTCAGAACCAAAAGATTAATTCATCAGACTGACCTGAGTACATAAAAAACTGGAGCAGAGATGATCAGCATGTGGGAAGAAAAAAACTGTCCATATTTCAGTGAATTTAGTTTCCTAAACATGAACCAGCTTGGGTTCTGTATCAGATCCTCTGTTTCAATCCAATTACACATTATCTAAGAAGTAAAGAGTTCAGCAACATTTGTAGATTTTTTTTTTTTGTTTTATTTACCGTCTCTGATCTGATTATTGAACTGGCTGGTATAAAAAAACTGACAACAAAACAGGATATTTAATGATGATTGGACAGAGAAGTCTACGCTTATATTCCATTTCTATTACAAAATAGTGTATCTCATCTGTTCAGAACCAATGCCGCTGGTCCAAAGTGGTAACGTGAAGTGCCACCACTGAGTAATATCCCACAGTAACACACACACACACAGTGGCTAACAATCGTAAATTAAAGACCGACTGTCTGTTCTGTGATCTAGAACTGATGTGGGTTCTTGTGTAAGAAGTTAAATTAAAACGCTAATGTGTAATGGCATTAGAAAAGCGTGTGATGTACTGCGACCTGATATTAGCATGCTAACTGAACCAACCGTGTGTGTGTGTGTGTGTGTGTGTGTGTGTGTAGTACTCACCTGATATTAAACTTGAGAAGCTGCACAGCGAGACTTTCACAAAAACCCTCCACAGCGAACTTAGACGCAGCATAGACATCGTTAAACACCACACCTTCAAACACGGAGAAGAAAACATCTCACACACACAAACAATACAATCAGAGGGAAAAACACACACACACACACACACACACACCTTGCAGGCCCATGGTGCTGCTGATGATGATGATGTGTCCCGCTCGGCATTTCTTCATGTCCGGAAGAACAGCTTTAATCATCCTGATCACTCCGAACACGTTCGTCTCAAACACACTCCTCACCTCCTCCATGGACACACACTCCACCGGGCTGACCAGACCCACACCTGCGTTATTAACTACACACACACACACACACACACACACACACACACACACACACAGAATAAATATACTGCAGTGTGAATAATGGTGGCCTAATGAGATTAATAATAAGTTTATCCTATCTTCTGGATAAAAACTGCACTTAGATGTGTGTGTGTGTGTGTGTGTGTGTGTGTGTACTTACTCAGAATGTCTATGTGTCTGCCTTTAATGCTGTTGATACACTCTGAGACAGACTCATCACTGCACACATCAAGTGTGAGGAGAGAGAGAGTTTTGCCGTACGCATCGCCCACCGCCTCCAACAGCCGATCTTTCTTCTTCAGGTCCCTCATCGTAGCTATCACTACACACACACACACACACACACACACACACACACACGTGTCATTTTTTTTATGTAAACAACTTTTACACAAAACAAAAAGCAAACAAAGCAAACGTTACTGAGAAACCGCAAAGAAGCGTAAACTCCTCTGTCCTTAAACTTAAAAAAACTTCACCACATCCGTGATTTTTATCTGTTTATGTGGAGCTGTAAATGTCCCTGTGAATGAGCTGTTACTATAGAAACGATAGTGTATTAGAACGAGTGCATTAATTATATATAATCCTGTGATGTGCAGCTGCGCTACTGTCAGAGCTGCTGTTATAGAAAATTAACCAACACCTTCTGACCAATCAGAGTCCAGAATCCAGCAGCGCTGTGGAATATAAACCTGCAGTTTAAATGGAAATGGAACTCTCTCTCTTTTCTTTTCTTACCGTAATATCTCTGATGTTCATCTTTAGCGAGCAGCGTAGCAATACACAGCCCGATTCCTGAAGAACAACCTGTGATCAACACCACCTTCTGTCCAGGAGCAGCCATGATGTCTCCTGAGAGAGAGAAAAGCTGATGGAGGGATTAAAGTGAATCCCTAAGAGGATAAAGATGGAGAGTGTGTAGGAGGTCACATGGTTTATCATGGATTAGTGAACACACCCCGTTAACCTACTGAGATCTTCAGAGAGTGCAGCTTCACCTACCAGACTTGCAACACCATCTCCACCACCATCCAAACTTGCAGCTCCACCACCTTCCAAACTTGCAGCTCCACCATCTTCAATACCTGCAGCTCCACCATCTTCCAAACTTGCAGCTCCCCCATCTTCCATACCTACAGCTCCACCACCTTCCAAACTTGCAGCTCCACCATCTTCCATACCTGCAGCTCCACCACCTTCCATACCTGCAGCTCCACCATCTTCCTTACCTACAGCTCCACCACCTTCCATACTTGCAGCTCCACCACCTTCCATACTTGCAGCTCCACCGCCTTCCATACCTGCAGCATCGCCACCTTCCATAACTGCAGCTCCACCACCATGTTTTCCTTCAGCTTTGCAGTGGGGGTTGTTGCTATGTTTCTACTGTGTTTCCTGTCATCGTCCCGTCTTCTAAAACTCGCCTCCTGCTACTGAGCAGCTTTATGGTTCCTGATTAAACTGAAACTTAAAATGATTTCTCTAAATGCTGGTAAATTGATGCTCTAGTTTGTTACACGTTTGGTTGTAGGAGGTTTAATTACAGCATTGTCTATGGAATTGTAGTTCTGGTGCCTCCCAGTGGTCATGTAGCATTACACACACACACACACACACACACACACACACACCCCTAAACTTTTTCATCTGTGCAGAGCTTCTGGAGATATGTGTGGAATTCTAGAGAATTGCTGCTAGTCATACAGAGAGAGAGAGAGAGAGAGAGAGAGAGAGAGAAAGACTGAACAAGAGAGTCAGACTCAGAGAGAGAGAGACAGAAAGAGAGAGTGGGACCCAGAGAAAGCAAGAGAAAGACAGAAAGACAGAGAGAGAGAGAGAGAGAGAGAGAGAGAGACAGAAAGAGAGTGAGAGAAATGCCAGACTTTTCACCTGTGTTATATTTAATGGCTCTCTCTCTCTCTCTCTCTCTCTCTCTCTCTCTCTTAATTTTTCCTTAATTAATTATTTAAGTCCCCACTTTCTCCTCTTCTCCTCCTCTCTCTCTCTCTCTCTCTCTCTCTCTCTTTTCATCTTTCTGTATCTAATTGCTTATTTAATCTTCCACTTACCACAGCTGTCTCTCTCTCTCCCTCTAGGGGCCTGTCAGCCACACCTCACTTTAACCACAGAGCCCGCATCAATCACACACACACACACACACACACACACACACACACATGCACAGAGTGAATCTTGTTTTTTTTTGTTTTTTTCCACAGCCACATAAACACACCTGGAACCGGAAAAGCGACACTTTTCCCAGCAGCTTGTCCAGTTTCTTAACTTTCAGGAGTTTTTTGGTGATGTTACTCGGGGGCGGAGTTAGCAGCAGTGCTTGCTGCTGATTGGTCATGCATAAAACCCAGTGCAAAAGGAACAGAGATACTGTTATTTATTTTCTAAACATATGCACTTTTTTATTATCAGATTATTTATATCTTTGTATCTTTTATTTAGATTTGTATATGTTTAAATCAGAAATCATCTACAATTCAAATGTGTGTTAATTATCATTAAATAAATGTAAAAAATGTTTGAATGTGGTTGCTGCAGATATAAACTGGTTACCAAACACACTTCTTCCACTTTGGACTTAACAAAGAAGTTTTTGTACCATGACAATGAGGTCACCTTTACTGTCGTCATGGTGACCGATCAACTCGTCTGAGTTCTTTTGGTTCCTTTTGTCTCTTCTTGTTGAAGTTGCAGAGGATAAATGTCAGGACGCTATGGTATGCTAACCTACATTAACCTGTGTGTGTGTGTGTGTGTGTGTGTGTGAGTGTGTGTGTGTGTGTGTGTGAATGTACCTCTAGGCAGAGAATAGTCACTGGAATGCAGAATGTGCCAGAGCAGATCATATTTTATTTGGTGGGCAGCTCAGAATCCTGTTCTAACATGTTCTACACACACACACACACACACACACACATATATACAAGTTCAGCTTCTTTTGTGGTAAAGGTGATATATAAAGTAATCATTATGGGTGTTACAGTATATCGATATTTCGGTATATCATGATAATAAAAGCTGATATAATAAAATAATATTTTGGTAAAACACCAAATTTCTATCTATATTTCTTTCTAATTAACATTAATTAAATAGATTTATTAGGGATGCCACTGAAAAAAAGACATTTGGACAGGAAAAAAAAGATGAATCGAAGTGTCAAAGTGCCTATTTTGTTTGTCTCCCTCGCTCCCTCTCTCCTCCTCGGCAGGACGATGCATGATTCCTCGTAAGCGTTGGCAGATCCGTCCAGATTTATTCACACTCCTCACTCCGGTAAAAAGTTTTAACTTCATTTCGCTCAAAACGTAGTTTTAGACCAAAGACTACAAGCAGCATAATAATTAAAACGCAGGTGAAAACTGTAAGCGGTCGGAATGAAAACTTGGACATGAGATTTCGACGTAGTTTAGTTCGCATCATGCGAAAGCGGAGGCTGTAACTGCGTTATTTAGCCACATTAGCCTTCATTCCTGGTTTTCACTGAAGTTCCTTTAACCTGGTATTGAAGCAGGAGAGAAGAACTCTAACACACACACACACACACACACACACACACACACACACACACACAGAGCTCATTCACTTCATAGACCAGACCAGCAGAGAACCCAGACTATAGAATTCTATCAAATGTCCACATTGTTCCTGCATGTTCACCACAGGATGCATGAGGAACACATTATATTACAGAAACACACACACAAGTGAAAACAATAATGTGTGTGTGTGTGTGTGTGTGTGTGTGTGTGTGTGTGTGTGTATTTTGGGCACAATATGTCAGTAATTGACAGAAGAAAAATGTACAATTCTGTACACGTGCCAACAGGACGGGATGCAGGGAGGGACGAGAGAGAGAGAGAGAGAGAGAGAGAGAGGGAAAGTGTGGAAAGAGGAGGAGAAAGTCAGAGTGAGAGAGGGAGAGATGCAGGACGTGAAGGACAGCTCTGCTCTGCACTGAGGGATTTTTACAGGATTCCTGTCGTTTGTCTCCTCTCCTTTTATCTCCACTTCATTCTTCCACTCGTCTGCTGCTGATGGCTCGTCTCCTGAGAGCAGAGAGAGAGATGGACAGACGGAGAGACACACTGCACTTCTTCCTCCTACTGCTGCTCCTACACATGTCCACTTCCACGCACGCAGGTACTGTAAACCCTTATAACCTCTAATAACTTATTGCAACCCACTATAACCCACTATAACCCACTATAACCCATTATAACCTATTACAATCCATTATAATCCATTATAACCCATTATAACCCATTATAACCCATTATAATCCATTATAACCCACTATAACCCATTACAATCCACTATAACCCATTACAACCCACTATAACCCATTACAACCCACTATAACCCACTATAACCCATTACAATCCATTATAACCCATTACAACCCACTATAACCCATTATAACCTAATATAATTCACTATAACCCATTATAACCCATTATAACCAATTATAATCCATTAGACTCTATTAGAATGCATTACCATACATTATAACCCATTAGAACTTATTATATTCCATTATAATCCATTAGAATCCCTGACAGCCCTTTGCAGCCCATTATAACACATTATAGCTTATTATAACCTCAGTACACATCATACACTGTGAAGTTACACTTTAACTAATCATCAGAATGTTTGTGGAATAAAGAGATGCATTTTTTAAAAATGATTTTTGTAATTTAAAAACATTGTACAGGAACTGAAGTCTAAATAAATTTTTACAGAAATGCATTTCATTTCATTTAATATTTTGTATTTGGTTACAGAGACAGTGAGGGCTGGCACTGCGGTCTGATTGGTTAATGAGCGAAAGAGGGCGGGCTCTGTTGGCCAGTTAGTCATAGTGGTGTTCCAGCAATAATATAAAGTATTATAGCAGACATTCAGTTTGGGTTCTGCTGGATAACGCTGAGAGAAATCCTGTAGTAGGATGTTCAGGTGATGTTATAAACGTTACTGATGTTGTTATAAACCAGGCTGTAATTATGATAATGAATAACGTGTTGCTGTGTTGGTTTTGTTTGTTGTAAACATAATCAAGGACATCAGTTATACTGTTTACTGAATTCTACACAAAATAACTGTGATCTGATTGGTTACAGAGGCATTGGGGCTGGGAACTGTGATCTGATTGGTTACAGAGGCATTGGGGCTGGGAACTGTGATCTGATTGGTTAAAGAGGCATTGGATGTGGGAACTGTGATCTGATTGGTTACACAGCCATTGGAGGTGGGAACTGTGATCTGATTGGTTACAGAGGCATTGGAGGTGGGAACTGTGATCTGATTGGTTACAGAGGCATTGGAGGTAGGAACTGTGATCTGAT
>CM041000.1:17176931-17205663 GCA_022985145.1 Pangasius djambal | reverse complement strand
TACTGCTGCTGGTAATCCTATTATTACTATTATTATTACTATTATTACTACTGCTGCTGGTAATCCTATTATTACTATTATTATTACTATTATTACTACTGCTGCTGGTAATCCTATTATTACTATTATTATTACTATTATTACTACTGCTGCTGGTAATCCTATTATTACTATTATTATTACTATTATTACTACTGCTCTTACAAGTACTGCTACTGTTTCTACTGCTAATATTAAAACTACAACTGTTACTACTGCTGCTGTTACTAATACTAGTATTATTACTACTCCTACTATTATTACTATTATTATTACTACTGCTTCTGGTACTACTGCTACTGTTACTAAAACTATTACTCCTATTTCTACTACTATTACTACTGCTGCTGTTACTAATACTACTATTATTACTATTCCTACACCTGTTACTAATACTATTACTCCTATCAATACTTACTACTTTTACTGTAATACTGTCACTACAATTCCTACCGCTATTCCTGTTGCTACTGTTACTAATGTTAATAGATTAGCTATTAGATGCTACAAAATAACACTAAACCAGAGTAAAAGAAAAACATTATTATAAAATTAAATACAAGTTGTTCAGTAAATTTTACGAGTAATAATATATGATATTACTCAAACTATTTAAAAATCATAATTAGAATTAAAAGTTACAACGCAGCTGGTTAATTATGTTAATTCTTCTGTAATGTTATTGAATGCCTTCTTTCTTTTTTTAATTTTTTTAAGATTAATTAAATAAAATGAATATTGTTTATGAATGAGTATTCTCCTAGACTTATTATTATGTCACTTCCTGTTTTTACAGGGACCACCAGGTGAACCTGGAGCACCGGGACAACAGGGAAACCCAGGGTTCCTGGTACACACACACACACACACACACACACATACACACACAGTCTTCCTCTATAATATCCACTGAATCTCTTATTGAATATCTTTCCAGGGATTTCCAGGACCTCAGGGACTAATCGGATTACCAGGAGAGAAGGTACAGCTCTCTCTCTCTCTCTTTCTGTTTGTGTGTGTGTGTGTGTGTGTGTGTGTGTGTGTGTGTGGAAGTACTTACATTTTTGCAATTTTTACAGGGACCTCAAGGAAAGAAAGGAATGCAGGGGCTTCCAGGCACTGATGGACCTCCAGTGAGTCACACACACACACACACACACACACACACACACACACCTGTCATACAGTAAACTTAATTGCCATAGTAATATGCATCACTTCCTGTTTTTGTCTTCAGGGTCACCCAGGAAGAGAAGGACCACCAGGAGAGAAAGGACTGCCGGTAAGTGACAATAAACACACACACACACACACACACACACACACTTAGTTTTTCTATTTAGTTTTTAATCCATCACTTTCATCCCTCCATCACTTTCACCTCAGTGTGGACTTTTCTTCAGCAAATGTGTCTCTAATTTTAATTCGTTTTTTTTTCTTCATTTGTGTGTGTGTGTGTGTGTGTGTGTGTTTGCTGAAGGGTTTAGCAGGAGTTCAGGGTCCTGTTGGATATCCAGGAACCAGAGGAGTGAAGGTAACATACTTTACCTGCGCACTGTGTATGTGTGTGAACATTGTGAGTGTCGGTGTGTTTTGTTAGTGCGGATTGATTTACTGTGTGTGTATTTCAGGGTGCTGATGGTTTGAGGGGACTGAAAGGAAGTAAAGGAGAGAAGGTGAGTGATGAATCTCTGCCCACACGTTCTGAAACCATCCAATAAACTAAGATTTGACTTTTTATTGTCGTTGTACAATGAGCCAATGCAGATTTTCACATATATCCATGATACACCTATGGAGCAGGTGTGGTTAAGGGCCTTAACATTCCACTCAGCCGCCACTGCCCCAATAACTATTCCGCCCGAACAGGGACTTGAACCCTGGACCCTCAGATTAAAAGTCTGATGCTCTACCGACTGAGCTATTCGGGCTCACACGGCTTCTCTTCAGCTAACTCCACCCACCAACAAAACTGCCCCAAACAGCACTGGATTCACGACATGGTGCACTTTATGGAGTCTACTCTCACACAGTGACAACCCACAATGCACCACAGTGAGCTAGAAGTGGTTTGGGACGCAGTCTTAGCCAAGTCCATTTTTAAGTAGCTTCTGATTAACAGCCATATTTTATTGATTTATATTTATGATTTTTTTAATGCTCTGATCCCTCATGTAAACTTTAAATAAACTAGAAATTCGTGGGGTTTCTGAGTACTGCAATAGAAAAGCGTTCACTCAGTGATGCCACTGTGGCCGAGACTCTGGGTGGGAGTGGCATACTCCCTCTCCCCTGTCAATCAGAGCAACACTAGCCAATCATGGGTGTCTGTGAACTCATGTATGTGGAAGAGGGCAGATAGCAATGCAGCTGGCTTCATGTGTGTCAGAGGAAACACGTGTTACCCTTCACTCTTGCTGGTTAGTAGCTGTTGTCTGATGAAAAGATCTAGCTAGTGGGTTGGAATTGACAGGTGACTAAATTAAGGAAAAAGCAACCAAACAGAAACTTGTAACACACTCTTCTCTTCCTGCTGAACCAGGAAGAGTGTGCTAATGGAGTGTTTTTATGGTTTTGGATGTGCTGGTGTGTTTCTCAGGTTCTGACTTTGTGTTGTGCGTTTTTTTTAGGGCGAAGACGGATTTCCAGGAGCGAAAGGAGAAATGGGTGGAAAAGGAGATGATGTAATTATAAATGATCCCATTTACTGAACAGACACTCTTCTCTAGATCGATTGCTCAAGTTGGGATGATGGCTGTGTTACAAATTCTACTGTTTGATACAAGACCACTTACACGAGAACACTTAAAAATGCATGTGGATTGGAACACTGTCCCTCTTTGTCTACATAGGGAGATCCTGGACCCCCAGGTATGCGTGGTGAAGATGGTACAGAAGGTTTCAAGGGTCAGTCAGGCCCAATGGGAGACCCAGGACCCATAGGCATTGCTGGAGAAAAGGCACAAATCATTAATAAGCTTCATCATCAATATTTTTAGATATGAGACCACTCATAAACCGAGCTAATTCTCACTTTCCACAGGGTAAACTCGGTGTCCCCGGGTTGCCAGGTTACCCTGGGCGGCAGGGACCGAAGGCAAGACCAGAACAAATGCATTCATTAATTTATGTGTGTGCAAGCAATGATGATATGCAGTTCAGTCTTGTTAAGGGTGTTTTGTGGTTTTCAGGGTGGAGATGGCTTTCCGGGGCCTGTAGGCATTCCAGGGGAGAAAGGACGAAAGGTCAGTAAGTGGGAATGTATATATTTACTGCTCCGATTGATCAAGACCAAAAAGTGGTGTCTTATTGTGGGTACCTGAGAAGGAAATCTAAAAGCAAGTGCACAGCTTGAGTAAATGTTCCACAGTCTACATTCAGGCAGGTAAAGGTCAGGGAAAAACATAAGAACATAGAAAACAAAAACACAAGTTCAAAATATTTCTATACACACGCACAATTTAATTTGATTGATTTAAGTTGATTAATTTCCGATGGCAGTGCAGCTGCAAATCAGATTTATATTAAGGCACTTGCTCTAATATATTATCTTTAGTAACAGTTTCTATAGTAACAGCTCATCCACAGGGACGTGTACGGCAGACACTCCACATAAACAGAGTAAAAAAATGTGTAATCATGGATATGGTGAAATTTTCTCTGAGGAGGCATTTATTTAACATTTATGGATGGAGTCTCCAGTGTCAGCGCTTTGTAAGAGTCAGAGGTTTAAATATAGAACTTTAAATGTATAAAAAGTGTATATATATATGATGTGTCATTGTTTAATAAATAAAAACTGTAATTGTTGACAAATTGCTGTTATGGGAGAACAGTTAACTTCAGGGTGGTGATATTAACTCCACTTCCTCACACCACCCCATCACTCACTATATTACACAAGTTATTTAGCACATGATATTAATCTGGACTTGCAGAAATTGAGAAATTACAGGAATGTTTTTGTCTGGTTTACTTTTACTGATGCATGTGTTTATGTTTGGTTCAGGGTCCAGCAGGTCCTGCCGGTGCTGCAGGACAGAGAGGTCCGAATGTGAGTGTCCACCTCACTGTCCACCTTACTGTCCACCATACTGTCCAGCTCACCATTTGCCTCACTGTCCACCATACTGTACTTCTCACTGTCCACTTTACCATTCACCTCACTGTCCACTTTACCTTCCACCTCACTGTCTACTTTACCTTCCACCTCACTGTCCACTTTACCATCCACCTCACTGTCCACTTTACCTTCCACCTCACTGTCCACTTTACCTTCCACCTCACTGTCCACTTTACCTTCCACCTCACTGTCCACTTTACCGTCCACCTCACTGTCCACTTTACCTTCCACCTCACTGTCCACTTTACCTTCCACCTCACTGTCCACTTTACCTTCCACCTTACTGTCCACTTTACCCTCCACCTCACTGTCCACTTTATCATCCACTTCATTGTCCAATGATCACCTAATGTCCACTCAATTCTTTTTGAAATAGCAAGTTTTGTGTGAATTAATCTACCTACTAATGTAAGAATGATACAGTGGAGGCAAAACCAATAGTAACGTTTGTGTGTGTGTGTGTGTGTGTGTGTGTGTGTGTGTGTGTGTGTGTGTGTGTGCGTGCGTGTGTGTGTTACCCGCAGGGTGCTCGGGGAGCACGAGGTGCAAGAGGACCAACTGGAAAAACAGGAGAAAAGGTAAACATCATTTAAAGTATTTTTTAAACAGTGATGACTGCAGCTACAGTAACTGTCTAGATGTGTTAAATTTACATTTTTGTTATATTGAATTGGAATTTGTGTACACAGTACAATGATATTATCATTCCAATTATATTTTTGTGTATTTTCTGCAAAATGAACCAAATTTTCTGCTTTTCCCCAACCTTTCCCCAATTTTACATTTTTCCCAACCTACGTCATCTGTTTCTGCTATTCATGTTACCGCTAACATTACAGGAGGAAAAATACTTTTACTGAGACATATTTTTATTTAGCTGTAAATCTAAACATCAACCGTTTTGCTGCCATGTTAGTCTTTAGATTAGAACTATCTACAGGTATTTGTATTTATTTATATAAGTGTATGAGTAGGATACATATATATATATATATATGTATGTATTTGTGTCTAATTCTGTTATGTTTGTCTTGAAGGGCTCAGCAGGACATGATGGGCCTCCAGGACCATCAGGAGAAAGAGTGTGTACACACACACACAAACATAGACACAGAGACACACACACATACAGCATAATACACAGCATAGACTAAATATACTCACTCCATTTCTGTTTCATTGTTTTCATTGATTGATTGATTGATTGATTCATCCATTCATTAATTTGTTCAGGGACCTCAAGGGCCCCAGGGCCGTGTAGGAGAGATCGGACCAAAGGGACCAAATGTAAGTGCACATCTATCTATCTATCTATCTATCTATCTATCTATCTATCTATCTATCTATCTACCTACATTTACAGCATTCAGCAGAAGCTCTTATCCAGAGCAGCTTACAGAAGTGTTTTGGAGTTTCTATCAAAAACACATTCTCATGATATTTCACTAGGTCAGGGTCACCATCAAGCTAAACACCATAGTTCAGTATGAAAAGAAACCATACAAGACAATGGATTTTAATAGATTAATAAATGCTAATTCAGATGCTTGGTGAAGATTTGTTTGAAGACATGTCATTCACCACCAGGGTGCAGAACAGAGGAGGACCTTGATGCATGCCTTCCTTGTACCTTGAGAGATGATGGGTATATTCGAGCAGTGCTAGAGGTTCAGAGGGACTGTAGTGCAGAGCAGGGTGTGACAAGTGCCTTAAAGTGGGTGGATGCTGGACCATTTTGGCTTTGGAGGCAAGCATCAGTGTTCTAAATCTGATGCAGGCAGCTGGTGTAGGAGAACTTGGGGAGGTTGAAAGCAAACTGTGCAGCTGCATTCTGGATCAGTTGCAGGGGTCAGATGGTGCACAGAGGCAGACCTGCCAGGAACGAATTGCACAAGATGACAACAGAATAAACTAGCACCTGAAATGCCCCTGTGGAGAAAAATAGCCAGATGTGAGGCAAGCAATCTTAGGCCAAAAGGACAACCATTTGACTATGGTTACCCCAATGTTGTGTGCAGGGTCAGGTGCTGAGATCTGAGCGTTGTCTAGGGAGAGATCATAAGATCTTGACATTAGGATGGATCTCCTGATTGGGTATATACAGCAGCTCAGTCTTGCTGGGATTTAGTTTTAGCTGGTGAGCCATCATCCATAACAAGATGCTGAGATCTGAGCAAAAACATTAGTATCTGTGGGAGGAAAAGAGGGGATGAGTTGAGGGTCATCAGCATAGCAGTGGTAAGGAATCATTTATGAGGATATGACCTCACTGAGAGAGTGAATATAGAGGATATGACCTCACAGAGAGACTGGGTATAGAGGGAGAACAGAAGAGAACAGCACTGAGCCTTGTGGGACACCAGGGGAGACTATGCATAGAGCAGATGTGGATCCTCTCCATGTCACCTGATATGACCGTCCCTCCAGGTAAGTTGCAAACCATCACTATGTTGTGACACTAAACTCCAAGGCTCCTGAGGATGGACAGGACAGTCAGGACAGTTTGGCTGAACTAGCAGCATAAAGCTTCTCAGGCAGTTTCTGAGGAATGTATTTAGCAGCCATCGGGGGATTGGCATCAAAAGGTTGCAGAGGCTACAAGAAGATACAGCTCTTGGAAAGAAGCTGTTCCATAGCCTGATAGTCCTGATAGGATTGTTCTGTACCACTTGCTGGATGTAGTGGGACAAACAGGTGGTGGCCTGGATGGCTCAGAGGTAGATGGGCCTTCCTGAGTTTCCTCAGACAGTCTCCGCTGGGGTCTTTTTAACATCTGTGGATGCCCAGGAACTTGAAGCTTTCCACTCTTTTCATCTTGTCTCCATGTATGTGGAGGGCAGAGTGTGTGGATCTCCTGGTTGTCCTGAAGTCTGCTAAGATCTATTTAGTTCTATTTGGCACATTCAAGAATTTTAGAAAGAAATGAGAGACGTAATACTGGTTGATAGTTGCTGATGTCTGAGGGGATTTTCAGGATTGGTATAACATCCTGTCTTGAAGGTGGTCAGTACATTACCAGGTAAAGGGGAGGAGGTCTTGTGACCTCTATCTATCTATCTATCTATCTATCTGTTTGTCTGTCTAACACAAAAGGAAAGATTCTTATCATTAGTCAGTCTGTGTTATACATGTGTACATTGTTTTATCTCTCCTGTACATAATAATGAACACTGATAATTAAGACTTCACTGTCAGTATTATCTCTTCATGTCCAAATTAACTCAGTGTGGTCATATGACTTAGTGTTTCTGTGTTTTATTTTTCAGGGTCCTGCTGGTAAAGACGGGTTACCGGGTCACCCAGGCCAGCGGGGGGAGCCGGTGAGCTCGCTTAAACGTCAGACAGATTACATGTTAAAAATATTGAGGGCTTTGAGAATTCTGATGTGTTGAAGTATTGATATAAAGCTCTAATTCAGTGTGTAACAGGGTGGTGGTGTTCATAGCTATTTGTCCATTTCCTGTCTTCAGGGCTTTCAGGGAAAGACGGGACCCCCTGGACCTGCAGGTGTGGTGGGACCTCAGGTGAGCTCACACGTCCCAAAGCACACACCCTGTTCACTATATAGGCCACTGTGGGCATGTTGCAAACCACATGGCCTAATCGCTATATAGGCTACATAAACACTATAACTCATTCCTTTTCCCTTATTGGTTTTAGGGGAACACTGGAGAAACCGGACCAATGGGAGAAAGAGGTCACCCAGGATCAGCGGGACCACCTGGAGAGCAAGGTTTACCTGGTGCAGCTGGCAAAGAAGGGTCAAAGGTCAGATTTCCACCTTCCATCAGGAGATACTTACACACTGTGGCTGTGATTCACAGGTTCTTCAGAGGATTGCGTCTTTCACATGAACAAAATAACATGTTTTGTGTGTTGCTATAATGATATAATGATATAATCAACATGTCATTTGGGATGTTTCTAATTAAAAGTGTAAAATAGTGGGTGTAGTCAATTTAAATATGGTAATTTGAATGAGGTAAATTAATATGACTGAAGGGCAAGTATTAAATTTGCATTAGTATGTCTCCATCAATTAAAGGCAAAATAAAAACATTATTATATTAACGGTTCTTGAAATTATGTCTCAGTGTCTCAAATAAAAAGAAAGTTTCCCAAAATGATATCTTTGTGTCTCCCACTGTGTTGTTTAGGGAGATCCTGGTGGCACAGGAACACCGGGGAAGAGCGGCCCACCCGGGCTGAAGGGTTTCCGTGGCAGCCGTGGAGCGGCGGGTTCCATGGTGACCATTGCTAAATATCAATCATAATGTGGGCAGGATTAAAAGTGATTAATAGTATATGTTAGATGTGATGGAAGTTATTGATTGGCTGTTGCTTGGTCATGTGATATGTGTCCTGTAGGGGCCAGCGGGACTGAAGGGAGGAGCAGGACCTGTCGGACCACCGGGACCTGTTGTACGTACATTCTTACTTTTTTGTTCTATCTGATTTTCTCTGCAGACAGAGAGGGAGGATATATAAAACCATCTGTCTGTCTGTCTGTCTGTCTGTCTCTCTCTCTCTGTCTTGCTGTATCTGTCTGTCTGTCTCTTTGTCTGTCTCTGTAGGGTGCTACAGGTGAGAGAGGTCCTGCTGGTTTGGCAGGTGCAATCGGTCAGCCTGGACGAACTGGAACAGTTGGTGCTCCTGGACCAATGGGAGAGAAAGGAGAGCCAGTAAGCCCTGCCTCTTTCTACCGATTAGCATATTTAAATAAATTCAGTAGGAATAACGCGAATGGCTGAATTGATATTAATACAGTGTTTAAAAAATGACTCAGTATTTACATGTGTTCTGATTGCTCACCAGTTTAAGTGTCACAAACACGCTGCTTAGATAGTGTTAGCATGTGGAATACTGCATACTAGCATGTACAAAATATACTGATTTACAAGGTAATTCTATCTGTTGAGTTCCATGTGCTGTCTGTCATGCAGTGCAATGTTAGCTAGCTAAATATAACAATTACTTAAGAGACACCTGTCCTAATACTCCCTTTACCATGAGGGTGTAAGCGTAAACACTGAACTGCTACTTATTTAGTCTCTGTCTGATTTGAATCACCATGACAACAATAAAGTGTTAAAATACGATGATTAAATTATATAACTGAGAATCATAGATTATCACATAAACAGTGTCCTTACAGAAACTCCAAACACATCATTGTCTCTGTGTGTAGGGAGAGAAGGGTCCAGTTGGCCACGCAGGACAGGATGGAGAGCAAGGGGTTGTGGGATTGCCCGGAGCCACTGGTCCTCCAGGACCCCCAGGAGAGGATGGAGATAAGGTAACATCTGTGTGTATTAGACATATAACGTGTGCCAATTTGATATTTCTAGTATGTTTGTATTTTTACATACAATTTTTAAGATATTTATGCATATTTGATATTTTTGATCATTGTATTTTTTTTGCTCTGAATGTGTGCTTATGTGTGATAGGGTGAAGTTGGAGGTCCAGGACAGAAAGGAAGTAAAGGTGATAAAGGAGAACATGTAAGTATTTCATTCTCTTCTCTTCAAGATGTAAGAAGTGGCTCTTGAGTGGCACAACAGATCGTTTTAATCATTTCAGTAGGTCATAAGTTTAAATCCAGACAGTGCCACAGCCATCCATGGACAGGAGACGAGAGAACATGGCCAAAACTGGCCATGCTGTCTGTGTGGGAAGGGCGTACTCCCTCTCCCCTGTCAATTTCAGTGACACTAGCCAATTGTGGGCATCTGTGAGCTCATGTACCCCTCCCCAGTTGGCAGTCATGTGATAGGGGAGAGTTAGTTTGTGGGTGGGAATTGGCAAGACCAAAATGGGGGGAAATAATCATAATAATGCAGATGTTAGAAGCACCTCTAAACAATATACCATGACTTGGTAACACAGTGCTTGTTTGGTAGATATTTGGTGTGTGTGTTCATCTGTACAGGGACCTCCAGGTCCAGCCGGGACTCAGGGACCAGAGGGACAGCCAGGAGCACCGGTGAGAAAATGCAATAAATTCAGTAATAATGCATTTGTAACAATTTGCAGTCTGTGTCTGGGAGTTTAAGGGCATAAGCTTCCTCTCCCCTCTGTTAATCACAGCCATGCTAACTGATCTTGTGTCAGTTAGCTTTTGTTGGCCTCAAGTAGGATTTAACTGAACAAAAAATGGTGTTCAGACTTGGAATGAAAGTCATCATGTGAAAAGTTGAATATGAATGACCCTAACACGGTCTCTTTGCCATCCAGGGTGTGGACGGGGAGCCTGGACCCCCAGGGCAACAGGGTATGTACGGGCAGAAAGGAGACGAAGGAGCACGAGGCTTTAAAGGAGCTACTGGACCAGTGGGACTTCAGGTACAAAGTCTAAATAAGCAGCATGATAATATATCAGTCAGAACACACTGTATTTCTCTTAGCTCTCAGCCAATCAGAACAGTCCATACTCCCCTCTATGCTCAACCAATCAGAACACAATGTACTGCTCTCAGCCAATCAGAACACGCCATACAGCTCTCAGCCAATCAGAACACACTGTACTGCTCTCTGCTAATCAGAACACACCATACTGCTCTCTGCTAATTAGAACACACCTTACTGCTATCAGCCAATCAGAACACACCTTACTGCTTGTATAGTAAACACCTATTACTTGTACCTATTACATATTTAACATTAATGATGTAATTATTTGTAATTTAGGGAATGCCTGGACCTCCAGGAGAGAAGGGAGAAAGTGGACATACTGGACTCATTGTGAGATCACTTCCTGTTCCTTTAACTCTTTCCACCAATTTAAAATTATATCACTGAACTGCTCAGAAGAATTTTTTTTTATTTTAGAGTTTATTAATTTTTTTCTATTATAGTGTAAATTTTAATTATAGTATTGACAATTTATTTGAGTTTCAGCCAAGAAGTGACCTTTGACCTCTTTCTGATTTAAGGGTCCTCCTGGTCAGATGGGCCCTCGAGGTCCTCAGGGTCCAAGCGGTGGACAGGTGTATATACACACACACACACACACACACACATACACACAGAGAGATAATATATTTATTTGAGTTTTGAAAAAGCACACAGAGGTCAAATCAATAACTCTGTGTGTGTGTGTGTGTGTGTGTGTGTGTGTGTGTGTGTGTGTGTGTGTTAAACAGGGTCCTCCAGGCAGACCTGGAGTTCGTGGCCAACCAGGAGCCGTAGGAGAGAAGGTGAGAGAGATAAAGACAGAGGAAGAATGAGACAGAAAGAGAAATAAGGATATTGACAAGGACTAGGAGAAAGAGAGACAGAGAGACAGACATACAAAGAAAGACAGACAGAAAGAGAGAGCCAATGATTGTAATAATGATGATGGTGGTTATGATGATGATGATGATGTCATCCTGTAGGGAGAGGATGGTGAATCAGGTGATCCTGGACCTGTAGGACTGTCTGGAAGCACTGTGAGTAAAATCTCACTTTCTTCTCTTGTACAACATGACTTATCCTTGGTCATGGTTCAGGAACTTGTTGAGGAACCTAATGGTTCGGGAACTATCACAAATATCAACATAGTTCTTAGACAAGTTCCTTGGTTGCTCTGGTTCCACGATGGAGTGCTTGGGTTCTTTAAGAATTTCCTGTGGTGGATACGTGGTTCTTATTGCGTGTGCAGGGAGAGAAAGGTGATCAGGGAGAGAAAGGAGACACCGGATCTCCAGGAGCTGCAGGACCTCCAGGTGCTCGAGGACCATCAGGGGAGGATGGAGCCAAGGGCAGCTTAGTGAGTGTGTACGAGTGTCAAGTGTGTGTGTGTGTGTGTGGTTTATGGTAATATCAAATGAATTTGACTTTGACTTTCACTTTCACTCTCCCTTAGGGTCCTATTGGTCTTCCAGGAGACCCAGGAGCTCCTGGAGAGGCTGGTCCTGATGTAAGTGGCTTATTTAATTTAACCCTTTCACGACTAATCAGAACTTTTCCTGTGCCTCTTCCTCTGACGACGACATATCGTATTTATTATAATTGAGAGTTCTGCTGGATTTTTGCAGAAGAATCTGACTCACTGCTCAGTTGCGCTAAAAGTTTACACAAATGAATGAATCTGGTCAGTGCATTTTGTTTAGCCAATCGAGTGACAGCAGACTGTTATTTGAAAAGACTGACAACAAAACTGACAAAACTGAGTGGAAAGACTGTTCCTTTGCTTCTAAACAACAAACAACATGGCATATCTAATTTTTTGCCATTCAAAGTAATAAACAATCATTTCTACAAAATCTAACTTATATAAAGCTTGGTAGGTTACTTGCTAATGCTATTGCTAGGCAGCTTGCTAGTGAGGATTAGCGAGTCATCGTTATGATTAGGTAAACCAGACTAGCAGATGTCTATTATTTATTCTCATAATTTTTCTAGCACATTAAATAAAACCATGAAATAGGAAACATATTGTTTACTTGATGTAATGACCAAACAACTAAAACCACACCCATAAAAGCATCATAGAAATGCTAAGAGCAGCAAGCTGAGAGAGATGACAGAAATGTGCAACTCAATGTGGTAAGAAAATGCTAAGAATATGTAGCTTGTAGTTTATTTTATTGATGACATCAGTCTTATCATCTCTCTCAGGGTATTGATGGAGTTCCTGGATCTAAAGGAGACAATGGAGATCCTGGAAAAGCTGTAAGTAATTATTTGCTTGTTTGTGTTTGTTTATTTTTATATAATAATTCTTTTTATTCTCACTCCATTCTCATCTCTATTCTCAGGGGCCCCCAGGAGCTTCTGGAGAGCCTGGTCCACCTGGACGTCCAGGAAGAAGGGTGAGTTAACTCACTGTGGAGACCAAACGTAACCTTAATGACAGGAATAATGACAGTGTCCTTGTGGAGACATTGTTATTCCAGTAAACCTTGTTTGTAATTGTAATCAGAGATCTTAATCTGTCTGTCTCTCTGTAGGGTCATTTAGGGCAACCAGGGAAACAGGGGAAGCCTGGTCTGAAAGGAGAAAAGGTAAACATATTTGTAGATTACTATTAAAAGGACATGTTTTTCTTACAGGCATGGAGCTATATTTGAGAACCTACACATTCACAACAAAGAAAAACACTCAAGACACATGTCTAATGTCTTGCTCATAATCAGTGACTGTGATGGTACCTTTAGTTTGTGTATAGACTCTCAGTGGATAGATATGCATAAAGCCAAACGTGAAGCTCACAAGATCCTTTATGGTTATAATTTTTATGCCGTATTCGAGATAACTCCTACATACAGTATGTTGTAAATGTACTCCTGAGGACTTCTGCTAGTTCTCTGTAGTTTTCTAGCCATTTTTAGAATCTTCAAGATCCTTGTTGATTGTTATTATTGTTACACAATGTGCTAGGAACCTACATCTGCTTATATAAAAGTTTGGCTCTCAAACTGGCAGAAATATGGCCCACTTCCTAAACAGGATCTGGAACATGAGGGTTCTGTAACAGTCACTCTGATTTCTCTTTCAGGGTGCTCCAGGTTATGAGGGAGCCCTGGGGAAGACCGGTCCAGTTGGAGCTCAGGGGAACCCTGGGAAGTCGGGACCTCAGGGACTTCGGGGGATCCCAGGACCAGTGGTGGGTCACTTGTCTCTAAAAACATTGGCATAAGCAAATGGAGCTGGTTGACACTCTGGATGTCTGTATATCTGTCTTTCAGGGAGAGCAGGGTGTAAATGGACCCCTGGGTCAAACAGGACCTCCAGGGCCAATGGTAGGTCTGGGGCAGATTCTCACATTTAACCTTAGGCCTTTGGCTTTTGAACAACATTAAGTTTGGATGTTTTTCTCTTGTTACTTTCAGGGTCCTGCTGGTTTTCCAGGACTAAAAGGGGACCCTGGCAGGAAAGGAGAAAAGGTATAACAGAATGATGACCTCATTGGTTAGTGATGTTATTTCCACTAGTCATATTGGTGAAGAATGATGTGTATCATGATTATGTGTATTACAGGGTCACGGAGGTCTGATTGGTCTGATTGGTCCTCCTGGTGAAATAGGAGAGAAGGGAGACCGCGGGCTTCCTGGTAACCAGGGGATACAGGGACCCAAAGGAGATGAGGTCAGCACACCTACAAACACTATAGTTATGTTACTGTATTGAATTTGTTTCTCACATACACTTGTCTTTTAGGGTGCAGTTGGTCCTTCTGGCCCCAATGGACCCCCTGGCCTACCTGGACTCTCTGTAAGTCTCAGACACACACACTTACTATGATACCTAGCCTAAAATATTAATTATCTGCAGCTGTGTGTTTTTGTGTGTAACCTGCCTACCTGTCCTTCAGGGAGCTATGGGACAAAAAGGGTCAAAAGGCAATCAGGTGAGACGCACATACAAGTTCACACATGCATGCATGCAAATATAATATGCACAAAGTCTAATGTGTTGTGGTTTTTCAGGGCCCCATCGGACCCCGAGGAGATCTTGGACCCATTGGTCCACCTGGTCCTCCAGTGAGTTAAATACACCACACGAACACACCTTTTCAGGTAGAGTCCATAACTAGGCAGCATTTTTGGGTGACATTATCACTTCAAAGATAAAGACAGTTCCGTGCCTCGCAGAACAGAATATTTTGGTCAAATCCCAGGCCAGAATCGCAGCCTTCTCTTGGCAGTCCAATATTTTTGTTTACTATAAACATGGCAGACCGAACTGTCATGGAATAATGACTATTTATATGTGTGTGTTTGTAGGGTCTTCCTGCATCAAATTCCGCTCCTTTCTCCAGAGGCAGGAAGCGAAGACATCACTCTCAGGCTGAGGGAGACACTGAAGGAGAGATAAATGGAGCGGAGGAAGAAGAAGAGGAGGAGGAGGAGGAGGGGATGCAGAGTGATGGAACGGGTGAAGGAACAAAGGATATGGATGAAGTTTTTGTGTCTCTGGCCTCCATGAGGACTGAGGTAGAGGGTTTGCGCATTCCGAAGGGAACCTACCACAGTCCAGCTCGTACCTGCAAGGAGCTCTGGATGTGTCACACTGACTTACCTGATGGTGTGTGTGTGTGTGTGTGTGTGTGTGTGTGTGTATTAAATATAAGTTTTGTCCACCTAGAAATAAAATCATGTCATAAAAAGAGTGCCAGCCAATCAAACGCAATCATGAGCTACATTCCAATACTGTTCCATAATGTTTTAACACTTTTCCCATCTTCATTTCCTCTTGGTCAGAATCTTCCTAAGAGCTGCTCCATTGCTCAAGTGAAGTTAGATGGGTGCTAGAAGAGAATCAAGTCAATATCATTTAAGATTTCAGGATCACAACCTACCCAGAAGGCATCGCTGCAGTTCGACTGCCTGTTCAAATACAATTTTATTTTCAAAATGGCAGTTGGTGATGCCGTTAATAAGTGTAAACAAAAGCAATAATGTCATCTGCCAATCACAAACTCGTATTACGTCACAGTAGTCCACCTAACATTAGCCAGCTTGCTAGCAAACATGGCTTGCTATATAATGTCAGATGGCTATTGTTAATGTTAGCTAATCTAATTAGTTAATTAGTACAGTACTGAATGTAGGTTACACTAATATACAGTGTAACTAAAGGCTAACTAATGCTAAGCAGCAGAAGAAAGGAAAAGTTGTGATGAATGTCCCATGATCAAGTTTGTCACGGGAAAATCAAACTTTTTCAAAATTAAACTTAAGCTTTGCCATTTGATGACACTTGAAAGTTGGCAAAATTAGGACATCGTTGTACTCAGATCTGGTTTTGTTCCTCAGACACATACTTCTGTACATGATAGCTGATAGGATGGTGTTAGCTTTCTTTTAGAAGAGAGCACATTAGCCCGTGAATGAACATGCTATTTATCTCATTAGCTAGCTGGCAGGTTAGCAAGCCCCCTTTCAAATTGGCTATGCACACTTACATGTGCCCTTGTTCCCTCGATTTCAGGGGTGTACTGGATCGATCCGAATCAGGGCTGCCACAGAGATGCCTTTAAGGTTTTCTGTAATTTCACAGCAGAGGGAGAGACCTGTCTGCATCCACACAGCAAGCACCAGGTGGTGAGATGCGCATTTACCATCTGTTATTATAAATATAGTTAGAATAATACTATATAGTGCTGCATGACTGACTGGCAGAAGTGTTTTAATGATTGACAGGTGAAGCTGTCTGCGTGGAACAAGGAGACACCTGGAACCTGGTACAGCAAGTTCAGAAAAGGATCACAGGTGTGTGTGTGTGTGTGTGTGTGTGTGTGTGTGTGTGTGTGTGGTATCAAGTGCAACACTTGCTTACTTCCTGTCTATCCCTGTGCAGTTCCAATATGTGGATGAGGACGGGAACCCGGTGCACGTGGTACAGATGGGTTTCCTGAAGCTGTTGAGTGCGACAGCACATCAGTCCTTCACCTATCAGTGTCAGAACTCTGCTGGCTGGCTCGACCGCACCACACTCACATACAAACACGCTCTGCGCTTCAGGGCCAGCAATGGAGACGAGCTCACACATCAACACACACACGACATCCACGCCAACTATGATGGCTGCCAGGTCAGATCACCTCACACACACACACACACTTACCCTATTACCTTGGCTAAGAATAGTAGGGAATTACACAAAATGCATAGATCTGAACAGTGCAGGCTCTAGGTTGAATCTGATTATTACTGATCATGTGTAGACCTTCTGAGACCTGCTCGCTATGAGCTACAAGATTGTTAAACAATGGCACATAATGCTGTTGTAATAGGGCTGTAGTCAAGACTGACATTTTCAAGTCCAAGAGCAGAACTAGCCAAGATTGAGTCAAGACCGAGTCTTAAGGGCATCAACGCCAAGTCAAGATCAAGTCCAAATGAAAACGAAACCAATGTGCAAGCTTGAGACAAGTCAAAATACAAGTGCCAATAAATCCAAGCCAATACAGATACAACTCCAAGTAAATCTAGAAAATGTAGACAGGACTTGAGTCCTACAGCCCTGTGTTTCTAGGCTGTAGGGTGTAGGGGACGCACCATAAGCTACGAGGTTGTTAAATGGTGGTTTACTCTCCTATAGAGTGATGTAGGGTGTAGGGGTTTTATCCAGAAGCTGTAAGACTCAGGTCCTGGCTCTGTCTGTGTCTACGAGGTTCTTCACGGTTCCTGCTCTTCCATCATGCATTAGAGTTTGGCGTGTTGTAATTCTGTTTGCTTGAGTTGTTGCCTGTAAATCCATCTGACTGTAGCGCTTGTCCTCCGCCCTCAGGAACCCCACGGCAGTATTTCTCTGAAGGGATTGGCTAATGTTGATCAAAGAGTGATCTACTAGCCAATCATGGGTCTGACAGTTTCTGTGACTAAGTGCTTATAAAATATCACAAATGATATTTGAGTAAAATGTGACGTATCTGCAGAAAAATTGATTAAATTATGTTTGTGTTATGTAAGCGTTTGCGAGTGAATTGGCCTGACTTCATTGAAGGAACAGTGAACTCTCGTTATTGTAGTGTAAATATAATTCTAATTCACACACATTCAAATGAAAGTACTACTCAGCTAATAACTCAGTAACTCACTTTCACCTCACGTTTTGTCGAGTACGTGTTTTTTTTCTGCAGTAGAACTGAGAAAACATCGAGTCAGATTCACACATGCACAGTGGCCGCCGTAGAAGTCGCACAAAAACACTCATGAACAGCTTTTTCCCCTTCAGCTGTACTGATGCTGAACTCAGCTTCTAAGCGTTAACTGCAAACCTCCACCTAATAACTAAACATTAGCATTAGACACCACTGTTCTCTGCAATTATTTGCGAGGACTTGCACTTTACTGCGCTATCTGTCATTATCATTATTACTATTATTTATATCAGACTGTTATTTGCACCTTATTTCTATTTGCACATCTGCACATCTGTATCTACTGTAACATATCGCATGCATCATGCTGCTTACCTCCACCTGTATACTGTTTATCTCAACTTACTGCACCATGACCTCGTTACCTCATTTAACTTATTAGCTATTTGCTCTACTGGTTGGATGCTGACTGCATCGCGTTGTCTCTGTGCTCGTACAGTGACGATAAATGGACCTAACCACTCGCTGTTGTCCAACATGAGCAGAATTTTTAAAATTTGTGTTATTTCTCACCCTTCAAGGTGGTTAGCTGTTTTCATTCTTTAACTACCATGTAAAACAACCATAACCATAACCAGCACAGTAATAACTATGTAATAACACACTGCATTGTGTCTCACTCGTAGTCCCGGTCGGGTCAGGACCGCACCGAGCTGACCTTCGACTTCCCGAACACGGACACTCTGCCCATTGTCGACGTGGCCGTGTCGGATTTCGGAAAGCCGAAACAGAAGTTTGGATTCTCCGTCGGTCCGGTGTGTTTCAACGGGTGAACATCCGAGAGAGAGAGAGAGAGATAAAGATAGATAGAGAGAGAGAGAGAGAGAGAGAGAGAGAGACTAAGACTGTATACACACACACACACACACACACGAGTGTGTGTCCATGCGGCCCAGATTGAGGACGCGGCCGCTCTCTGGTGCTTTTCTGTTCTGTCTTTAATTTTAATGTTGTTATTAGTTTGTTGTTGTTCATGTGACCACAAAATGTAAGAATCACCTTGTTCGACTAAACAGCTGGTGCAGTTACTCTTCACGCACACACACACACACACACACACACACACACACACACACACACACACACACACACAGTGTAGACTGAATCTCGTTGTTCTTCTCTCATATTGTAATGAGTTGTTATTTTATAAGATAAGTGTGTTATTTTTTTTGTGTGAATGTTGTGTAACCACGGTGCTACATGTTGTGTTTACATGCTGTATGAGACGCCTGCAGTGCATTCTGGGAAAAAAAAAAGATTCTGTAGGTGTTTAAATGTGTTTCAAATGAATGTGGTGTTCTGATGTTAATATAGTTTGTTTTTTTATTATTTTATTTTATCGATTATAACGACATCATCTGCAGGGACACGTCTCTAATAAACCATTATTACAACAACACGCCTCCCCTCCCCTTATCTACACACACACACACACACACACACACACACACACACACACACACACACACACACACAGGCGAGGAGATAAAGGAGCGGAGAGTCAGTCTCTGCACTCGTCTCTCGCTGTTTGCGTAAAAAGCCTTGTGTTTTATTCGATAATATTTATTTCATTTTGACAATAATTTCAATAGTTCAAAGTCATCAAGAAGAAACTTCTTTCTGAGGAATAATATTGAATCTTTATAATATAAAATATACATCTTTAATACCGATGAAGTGGATTCATCGCAGATTGGAAGGACTTCTTGACATTTTTGAAACCTCAGTGCATAGCTTTTTAGTTTAGTCAGAGACGCATTTGCTTTTCTAACATCACGTTTTTTTTTAAAAGAAAAATCCGAATCATTTTTTTGACACTTAGTTTTTTTGTTCGTTTGTTTTTTATAATTGTGCTCTTTAATGTAGAAATTTTCATTCGGCAACATTTTTCTGCGCACCTTCCCCCCTTATAAACGCCGGTTCTGCTGCGTGTTTCAGGAATATCTCAGAACTCGTCAGTGTTACAGTGTTAAAGTAGCATTTTGAGTTTGATTTTAAGAATTTTACAGCATTCGAATTGCTGCTGTTACTAACAAAGAGATGTGATTTTTTTTATGTTATTAAAACACTTTTAGTAACTTCTTTTCCATTAGAAAGTACTTTTGAGCAAAACTGGGATATTTCTCTTCCTTTTTCTTGTTTTTCAGCACTAAACAGCAGAAACTTTCTGGGACTCTTTCCTTTCTGTCTTTTCGTCGTTAAATCGGGATTTTTTTCCACAGTGTTCGTGACTTTTTACATTTTTCTCTGTTTACATTAACTCCGTGTGCTGCTCCTTCGCTGTTCCTGGGCTGTGGTCGTGTTGTGTAACGATGACTGTGCCGATGCTGAAGATGGGTCTGGTGCTCAGTACCATGGCCATGCTGACTAACTGGATGTCCCAGACGCTCCCCAAACTGGTGGGACTCGACCAGACGGTGGCTCGGCCGGGAACCTCCGAGAAGTTCATCAGCGTACGTGCTGTTACTGAAATATTACAGTAAACACTATAACACAATCACTCACTACACTACACACTTCACTGAACTTTAGAGCTGATAATCTGTCAGTAATCACAGTAAAATTCCACAGCAATTAACACCCTGTTTGTTTAAATGTTATTGTTAATCTACACCAATAAAAACTAACATTATTTATTAATACATTTTAGTGGTTGATTGTTTGAGGTTATAAACTGAGCTCAGTGGCGTTTTAGTATTTAAACCTGGAGTTCTGCTCATTATTAATCTTTACTAACATAAGTTTCTTTTTTCATCTAAATGAACCGTTAACTAATAACTAATTAATGCAAGTGTTAATGATTTTGTTGACTAATGCAGTGAATAATTACAGTTCATAGTAATTTTAATTTAAATATTATGCAGATTTTGGAGCAAATAAATGACTAGCTTATGTTTAGCTTTTTTTCCCCCCTCACTCTTATTAAAATATAATTTTAACAATTTAAACTTATGTTTTATACAACAATGAACTTAGTGTCTCTTAAAATGTGATTTTTTTCTAATACACAGCATAAAATCAAGAAACTATAATATACAGTTTAAGTTAGTAACTTATTAGTTCATATTATTATTATTGTGACATTTATTGATAGTGATATACAGAGTGTGTGTGTGTGTGTGTGTGTGTGTGTGAGAGAGAGAGAGAGAGAGAGAGAGAGAGAGAGAGAGAGAGAGTGTGTGTGTGTGTGTGTGTGTGTGTGTGAGAGAGAGAGAGAGAGAGAGAGAGAGAGAGAGTGTGTGTGTGTGTGTGTGTGGGTGGACAGTGTGTGTTGGTCAGCAGGGTGTGGGGACTTTTTGAGTGGGAGGTTTGTTTTTTGTTCCAGCTACACCTGGGAAATGTCCAACCACACACACACACACACACACACACACACACACACACACACACACACAGGGTAGATGGGAACAGATGGAGAGGAGTGAGGGGACAGCCTGTTAATTAAAGAGCTCTACAGAGAGAGGAAAAGACAAAGAGAGATAGATAAAGAGAAAAAGAGAGAAAGAGAAAGACGGATCAAATGAGTGAATGTAATCAGGAAATTACGTTCACATTTGCAGAAAAAAAGCCGATTGTTTCATTATTTATTTGCTGCTAGTGCTTTAGTTCTTTGTTTACGTTTGTTGACGGTGTTTCCTCTGACTGATTTTTGGAAAACTCTCAGATTTAATGCTTCACTGTGTGTGTGTGTGTGTGTGTGTGTGTGTGTGTGTGTGTGTGTGTGTCTGTCTGCAGGTGGTGTATCCGGGGCAGGATGAAGGCTGGCAGGTCTTTGGCTCTGTGTCAGATGTAGGAGGGAAGTGTGTGTGTACGCTCCTCGCCCCCCCACCGAACCACTGCCGGAAAGAGCCACGACACACTCACCTTCGCCAAATCGCCGAGCATGTGGGTCTCCTCAGAAACGCTTCATGATGACGCTTACAGAAGGTTTCACAAGCACATTCCAAAAATAACTCAGGGCCAGAACCTGAAGCGTCCACCATACCGGAATTTACGCAGAATGTCGCTTCGTTTTCACACCTTTCATTTTATTTTATTTCAAAGTAATGCAGTAAGAATGTAAAATGTAAAAAGCACACAGGTGCCTGCCATACCTTGCTCATTTAAGCCACGCCCCTGTGATGCATATAAATGACAGCCAGAAGAAATAGTGCTTCTAACATAAAGCACAATGTAAATAGGGCTTGAATGTGTTTTTTTTAATTAATGTAATTTTAAAAGATTAAAGCTAAAGATGTCTGTCTTTGTGATGCAGTCGCTCCATCTCACTAAAAATACACGGTTAGTTTTTGGTTTTGGATTTTTTTGCCCCCTATATAAGGCTCATAGGTGGCTATGTTAAAGAAAAACGACTTACTGTCCACTAAGATTTAATAATGCACCAGGTGCCTGCTGTCATATGGCCCACCATCCACCAGGGGGCAGTGTCATGTCATTCCAAATTCTCACTCGAAAGAGTTAAAAATCACAGTTACTGGTTACTGGGAACGCGGTATTTCAGTTGTCCCTCGGGGGAAACTATTAAAGGTTCTATGCAGAACCCTGCCGAGTGTTTTCCCATCAGCAAGAGTTCCAAATAAAACCTTCGCCAGAAGCTAAGGACCATTAATTATCCGACGAAGATTATCCTGAAGAAACCTTAAAGACACCTTAAACCCATAAACTCTGAGTTATGATCTACTTTCACAAGTTTCCCATTTCCTGTCAGTTGATTGGAGCGTTTGTCTTTCACATTATGCGAGATTTTTACAGCAGTTCGACCATTTATGTTTAAATGGTAACATGGAAAAGGTCAAAGGACCAGGACATAACAAGGATGGAGACTACATTTACACTTATATTTCTGAGAATGAATTCCAAGACTCGTGCGGATGGACAGGAGAGTCCTGTGGTTGATGGGGCGTGTCAAATGCTGCTGAAAGGTTGAGGAGAATGACGACTGATGACAGCTTGGTTGGTCTAGTGGCATGAAGCTTCTCAGCTTCTCAGTAACAGCCACAAGGGCAGTTTCTGTGGAATATGCTGCTTTGAAGCTGGACTAGAAGGATCTCGGAGGTTATTGTGGGTAACAGAGAAACAGCTGATTGTAGACAAAACATTCAGGAATTTTAGAAAGAAAAGAGAGAAGTGATACTGATCAATAGTTACTGATGTCTTACTAGAAACTAAAGTATAAAACATACTGTGCTGCTGTGAAGCAAATGTGTGTGTGTGTGTGTGTGTGTGTGTGTGTGTGTGTGTGTGTGTGTGTGTGTGTGTGTGTGTGTGTGTCAGGTCCAGAATGTGTCTCAGTATTTGGAGGTGTTGGATTGGCGAACATCTCGAGATCTGCAGCATATCAGAGACATGGAGAAGAAGATCATCGACGTGGAAATGAGAGTGAAGACAGCACTCAGTAACCCTCACACAGTCACTGATAAACTTCTACAGGTATACACACACACACACACACACACACACACACACACACAGGTTTCCTTGTTGCTCGTACTTCATACTAGTTCACAAATCACCTCTGCAACTCTTTTCACTGTCAAAGTGACAGGTTTATGGAACTCCATAAAAGTTTCAGGAAACCAAACTGCCTCTTTGACTGAGAAATGTAATAGAAGTGATTTGTGGTTTAAACGATCTAGCTAACTTAATGTGAACATGCTAGCTAGTTTAGGTAAATATATAGCTAACTAGCTAGCAGTCACTAGTCTGGGATCCATCTTCAGGTAAGCCAATAAACTAGCAAGCGATAACAAGTATTTTTTTGTCTGTGTGTGTGTGTGTGTGTGTGTGTGTGTGTGTGTGTGTGTAGGACCTGGAACAGAGTGTTCTGGAGTGTGTTCCTCTGCGTGTGGTGCTGGCTCGGTTCAGGTCGGAGGTGCTGAAGGTGGAGGTGCTGAAGCGGGAGATGGGTAGCGTGAGCTCAAGCCTCACCCAGGAGCAGACACACACCTACAGCAGCGTTCAACAGCTGGAGCAGAGAGAGATAATGCTGCAGAGCCGACTGCATGCTTGCGCTAGCTCGCTTGGTGTGTGTGTGTGTGTGTGTGTGTGTGTGTGTGTGTGTGTGGTTTGGGCTACTTCCTGTTCAAATATTAGCTATCAGAGATAGATAGCTAGATTACTTTATTGATCCTTGAGGGAAATTGTTTTAATTGTTTAGCTCTTAGTAGTAACTATGGTGTGGGTGTGTGTCCAGTCTTATCTGCAAAGCTCCTGATTGGTTGGAATGAAAACCTGCAGCCACACACCGGCCCTTTTGGTATAAGACTGGACACCGCTAGCACAGATCTCCATATTAAAGCTGATTTACACTTATCCTGGGATGCAGCATTCTGTACACAACTCTGTGTAGTCACTTGGAGAACCTCCAGCTAGCTAATAATTCTTTTAGCAAAAACAGAGAAAGACTTTCTAACTAACTTAGTAAGTACGTAAGATTTATTTATAAAGCGCATTTAAAACAACTCACGATGACATCAAATAAAATGGTATAAGAATAAAAATAGCATAAAACAATAATAACATTAAAGTAACACAACACATAAAACAGCCAGACAAACAAATAGCAACACAAAAAGGCTTATTCCTAAAAACTTACCTAACTATCTAGCTACCTAACACCTAACATCTAGCTAGCTAAGGTACATAGCCCAGTTGTTGGATTTGGCCTTAAGGCAACAGCGAAGGTTTCAGTAGTGTACACTGGACGTGTAAGAGTGAGTGTGTGTGTGTGTTTGTTTTGAGGTTGTGGTAAGCTGATTGGAATCAGTAACCCGGTCACCATCAGGTCCTTTGGGTCCCGATTTGGATCTTGGATGATGGACAGTATGATTTCCAGCTCTGATGAACGCGTAAGCTCCGCCCCCTCACAGTCACGTCAATGGCAGAGCAAAGAGAGCTAACGGATTCTACTGAACCTGTCTGTCTGTGTCTCTGTCTGTCTGCAGGTTTGGTCCATGGATGGCTACTTTAAAGGAAAGCGTGTGTTTGAATACAGATCGCTGAGGGACTTCAGTACGGGACACAACTTTGTAGTGCATCAGCTTCCTCATCCATGGGCAGGTACGCAAAACTCTGACCTGGTGGACCTCCAGTGATAAAGAGAATTAAGACAGAAGCTAATAAAATCTGCCTGATGAAAAACCCTGAATAGTAGAGGACATGAAATGTGAAGAAGGGATTTGGTTCCAGTAGAAGTAGCGCATCCACCTGATCTGAGTTCAGCTAGAGGAACTTTAACCCTGATAATCCTCCAATCTTAACACATACGTACGTGTAGCTGCTTGAACAAATCATTTCATTATACAGTTATATGGACTGCTTGGAAATAACGAGTTCACAACACCTTCTGAAACCTACAAGTGAACTTTCCTTCCATTTTGTGCGAATCGGTTCAGTGTTTGGTGTCCGACTGTGTGGTTCCCTCTTCTTTCTCTCTCTCTCTCTCTCTCAGGTACAGGTCACGTGGTGTATAACGGCTCTCTCTACTACAACAAACACCAGACTAACGTTATTGTGCGCTATCACCTGCTCTCTCGCAGTGTGCTAACACAGCGCACTCTGTCTCAGGCCGCTTGCAACAACACCTTCCCGTACTCCTGGGGTGGATCCTCTGACATTGACCTCATGGCAGATGAGAGCGGTCTCTGGGCGGTCTACACCACTCTGACGCACGGGGGGAACATGGTGCTGAGCCGTCTGGACCCTGTCACGCTGGAACTGGTACAGTCCTGGGACACCGGCTTCCCCAAGCGTAGCGCCGGAGAGGCTTTCATTGTCTGTGGCTCGCTCTACGTCACTGACTCACACCTGAACGGAGCTAAGATCCACTTCATCTACCACACTGACACCCAAATGTACGAATACACACACATCCCCTTCCACAACCAGTACTCACACATCTCCATGATGGACTACAATCCCAGAGAGAAGGCGCTGTACACGTGGAACAACGGACATCAGGTCATCTACAACATCACACTCCTGCAAGAGGTCAAGACCTACACAGATGTATAGATCATAGAGGAGACAAGGGACGAGGACAGAGCGAAGAAGGAAGAAAGGGACTAAAGAAGGAAGAGTGGAAGGGAGTAACGAAGAAAGGAAGTAGGCAAGGGATGAAGAAAGGAAAAGACGAAGTAAGATACTGAGGGTGAAATGGAGGAAAGAAGGAAAGGCAAAAGGGAGGAAGGAAGAGAAGAAAAGAGAAGAAGGAAGAAGGAAAGGAAGTAAAGAAGGAAGGGAAAAAGGCATTAGGGAGGAAAGAATGATGGAAAATATTTCAGGAGAGTTCAGGAGCCTAAAATTCATCCCCCCGCTACGCCACTGTAATCAACATTTCAAAATGTTATGAACGGAAATGTAGAAATACATGTCACAAACGCAGATGTTACGAATTAAACCTTAAATAAATAGTACTGACTCCATTTAGTAGACATTTCTGTTTGTTAAATTTGCCGACTTGATGTTGGATGGAAGGATGGATGGTTGGAGGATGGAATGGAGTTCAGAAGGAAGGAGGGAAGGAAGGAAAGCAGGATTGGAGGGAGGATGGAAGAGAGGAATGGAAAATGGAAGGAAGGGCAGAAGGCATTAGGGGAAGACAGAATTGATTGAATATTTTACTAGTCCTCCTCCTACGTGCATGGAGAAGTGGCATACAACATCTAGGGACGCAGGAGAACCAAAGAACAAGGAGATGTGAGGAAAGCCGAAGCAGAGGCATAAGAATGGTGGGAAATCATGGGAACAATTTGAGGAACCAGCAGAATAACAAAAATTATGGAAGCTAAGAAAAATAAGAGCAAGAAGAAACAGAAAATTGAAGAGTTAGGAAAAGTATAAGAAGCAGGAGAATAAGAACTATGGCAAGGAGAGGTGGAGAGAATAGGAGCACCAGGAGTACTGAGGGAACTAGGGGGTGAACTTCAGGATTTTGTGACAATATAATGTAATTTTGTCTATCACTCTATGTGTGTGTGTGTGTGTGTGTGTGTGTGTGTGTGGAAATCAGTGTCGCTTTGTAATCATGTAAAAGCATCAGTGTCACCACTGGACTGAATTTACTGTCTGCATGGACTTGACCTTCTACACATATGGAATGAATATTAAAGTATGAAACAAACTTAAATGAGTTTTATTTGTCTAATAAGTCCCCTTTCTGAATAAAGACAATAAGCACAAAACACACACAGATGAATATTAAGTCTGACAGGCGAAGAACAAAAACATAAAGGACACTTTATTTATCAAAGCAACGGCACATAACGTTAAACCGAGATTTAGAGCACAACATGGCGCAGGCTTAGAGATCCTAAATACAGTCGCTCAATCTGTAGTGGAACTGGAACTGTAGTGCCTGCGTACACCACCAGAGGCACCGGCGAGCTCTGCTACTTCCTTCCGAGCTTCAGAACATCTCCACACTCGTTTATTTACATCTCCACACTCGTTTATTTAATCCGATTATTCATAACTGTAAAACTGTACCAGAGGGAAAGCTGCTGCGTTAAAAATATAACAAACCACCAAAAAAAAAAAAAAACAGATGTCTGTTATTAAATAGGTTTAATTATTTAAAAATGTTAACAACTAAAACTATAGCTTAGTACCATTCAGATATAACATATCTATCTATCTATCTATCTATCTATCTATCTATCTATCTATCATTGTTAGTAGTAGTAGCAGTAGTATAGCACAATTACTGCGTATAACATGTTATTTGACATTTGATGTTTATAAAATGACGATCTACGCTGTGTGTGTGTGTGTGGGTGTGTGTGTGTGTGTGTGGGTGTGTGTGATGTTAATGATCCACGATGATTGTCAATTGCTGTTGTCAAGAGCAGCTTCTTTCAGTTGAGATCCGTTGCTAAAATCAGGAGGATGCTATCTCAGCAGGATCTGGAACCTGTTCTTCACGCGTTTATGACGTCAGGGTTGGACTAGTGCAATTCCCTTTATCTGGGGCTGCCTAAGACTTCTGACTGGCACCAGGAAGCGTGACGCATCACTCCTGCGCTTTCCTCTCTTCGCTGGCCGCCGGTCAGGTTCCCCACTGATCTTAAAATGTTATTACTTGCTCCACGGTACACATGTGATCTCCTTACTCCATACACTGCCTCAAGATCTCTTCAGTCATCAAGTCGGTTCCTCCTTTCAGTCCCACGTTCACGTTCCAAAGCCGAAGGTGACGGGGCTTTCTCGCTCCCGGGCTCCGGAATAGTCTCGCTTTTCATAGGTCCAAAGCTGAAATCCCAAATCCCCCCAATTCAATTCAATTCAATTCAATTCAATTCAAGTTTATTTGTATAGCGCTTTTAACAATGGCCATTTTCACAAAACAGCTTTACAGAAATAAATACATTTTAAACTTATACATTTCTCCCTGATAGTGAGAGCAGGTGGAGGAAAACCTGGAGAGGTGGAGGTTTGCGCTGGAGAGAAGAGGAATGAAAGTCAGTCGTAGTAAGACTGAGTACATGTGTGTGAATGAAAGGGAGGAAAGTGGAACAGTAAGATTACAGGGTGAAGAGGTGAAGAAGGTACAGGAGTTTAAGTATTTGGGGTCAGCAGTCCAGAGTGATGGAGAGTGTGGGAAAGAGGTAAAGAAGCGAGTGCAGGCAGGGTGGAATGGGTGGAGAAAGGTGTCGGGAGTTCTGTGTGATAGAAAAATATCAGCGAGAATCAAGGGGAAGGTGTACGAGACAGTGGTGAGAGCGGCCATGCTGTATGGTTTAGAGACAGTGTCACTGAGGAAGAGACAGGAGTCAGAGCGAGAGGTAGCAGAGCTGAAGATGTTGAGGTTCTCTTTGGGAGTGACGAGGTTGGACAGGATTAGGAACGAGTACATCAGAGGGACAGCTCATGTTGGACGTTTGGGGGACAAAGTCAGGGAGGCCAGATTAAGATGGTTTGGACATGTTCAGAGGAGGGAGAGGGAGTATATTGGTAGGAGAATGTTGGACATGGAGCTG
>CM041000.1:17156699-17168160 GCA_022985145.1 Pangasius djambal | reverse complement strand
CTGCAGATTTCAGTGCAGGCGCCGATACTGTTACTGCAGGTTTCAGTGCAGGCGCCGATACTGTTACCGTTGCTGCAGATTTCAGTGCAGGCGCCGATACTGTTACTGCAGGTTTCAGTGCAGGCGCCGATACTGTTACTGTCGCTGCAGATTTCGGTACAGGAGCCGATACTGTTACTGCAGATTTCGGTACAGACGCCGATACTGTTACCGATGCTGCAGATTTCAGTGCAGGCGCCGATACTGTTACCGATGCTGCAGATTTCGGTACAGGAGCTGATACTGTTACCGTTGCTGCAGATTTCAGTGCAGGAGCCGATACTGTTACTGCAGATTCCGGTACAGACGCCGATACCGATGCTGCAGATTTCAGTGCAGGCGCCGATACTGTTACCGATGCTGCAGATTTCAGTGCAGGCGCCGATACTGTTACTGCAGATTCCAGTACAGACGCCGATACCGATGCTGCAGATTTCAGTGCAGGCGCCGATACTGTTACTGTCGCTGCAGATTTCAGTGCAGGAGCCGATACTGTTACTGTCGCTGCAGATTTCGGTACAGGAGCCGATACTGTTACTGTCGCTGCAGATTTCGGTGCAGGAGCCGATACTGTTACTGCAGATTCCGGTACAGACGCCGATGCTGCAGATTTCAGTGCAGGAGCCGATACTGTTACTGTCGCTGCAGATTTCGGTACAGGAGCCGATACTGATGCTGCAGATTTCAGTGCAGGCGCCGATACTGTTACTGCTGCTGCAGATTTCAGTGCAGGCGCCGATACTGTTACTGCAGATTTCAGTACAGGCACCGATACTGTTACTGATGCTGCAGATTTCAGTGCAGGCACCGATACTGTTACTGATGCTGCAGATTTCGGTACAGGCGCTGATACCAGTACCTATCCAATATGTGGGAGGCTATAACCCAAAAATAGAAACCTAGGAGCAGAGACGAGAACATGGAAGGCCTCTTAGATCATTACTGTGTTTAGTAGCACTGAGGGAACATTTTTATATATTCACAATTATTGCTGTTGTGAAAACAATCTGTCTATGCAGTAAAATTTATTTGCCAACTTGATTGCTGTTTTTATTTTCAGGATCTGGCAACTACGACCTGTATGGCTATAAGGACTCGATGTCTGGTGGATATGGTGGAGGACAGATGAAGCGAGGTCTGTCTGGTTCTCTTCTCTCCTCCGCTGGGGGCAATGCAGATGACGTGATCGCTAAGATCAACCAGCGGCTCGACATGCTAACACAGTTAGAGGGAGGGATGAAAGGAGGGGGTCGAAATGACAGGTAGGATGGATGGATGGATGGATGGATTTATTATTTTTTTCCCCCATCACATGTATGAATATTTAAATCTCAGGAAACAAAGCCTGAAATAGACAGTCGGAATGTTTTCTATAGATCTTCCAGCATACGATTGCAGAACTAGATCTTAACGAGAAGGGGTCATTACCCAAACAAAGTTGTCTGTAGAGAGTAAGAGTGGTGATGTCTAGCTCTTTAGTGAATGTCCTAGAGTTAGCATGATTTGATCTTCTAAATGCTTATCTCAACTTCCCAAGTGACCTTCAAGGTGGATCTACTGGTGCTGTTCTTGTCTTTCTGATCACCTTTGGACCTCATTTATCAAACTTTTACTAAATGTTTGTGACCAAACCAAATTAAATTCCCACCAAAGTTACAGAGGTTTTGCTCATTTTCTTCGTGCTTATGTTGATCGATTATAACCACTACATGTCCATTAAACTGGTGTGTGTATCTGAAGTAAGTGTTTTGACTTATAACTCGAAAGCATAATGCAGATAAAATAAAATTGCAGTAACTATTCGCCAGATTACCAAGATAGATACCAAGAATTCGTTTGCATCCAGTTTGATAAGTGAATCCCAAAGTACATATTTAAATGTAACCTAAAGTATATTTTGTCCTCCACAGTCAGTAGTGCTTTAGTTTCTCAGTTCTCCGTGGTGCTCAGGAGTTCCTGTTCGGTTATATATCAATAGATGGGGCTAGTGACCTAAAGGCAGCAAATACAAACTCTCCTCTGTAGTTTAGCGCTAGCATTTGCATAAGTTTGACTAGATGACAAGGCAGGATACAGAGATATAAGTGGCTTTGATGGCAGAGGAACCAGCACAGAAGTTTTTAATAGATGTTTTTGTCGTAGATGTGAACAGATAGGCCTAGAGCATGAACTGTACATTGTGTATGCGAGCTGCGTTTTGTGAAAACATGGCACTGGCAAACAAGTGGTCAATTCAGAAAACACTTTTTTTTCTCTGAATAATAACGCTAGACAGTGATGTCCCCAGTGCTCTTGGTCTGTGTTCCCACTCTAAGTCCCTAGCTTGTTTCTTCTTTGGCTGTGGATTTCAAGATGCCATTGGTTGCCAAAGGATGTTCTGAAAATATTGTGTTCTGACCCCTCTAGAGCTTGTTTCTGAAAAACTGACTCAATGTCTCCTAAGATTCAGTTTTCTGAAGCTTGCCCAAGGGCAAAGGGAAGTCTATTGCCTGATGATCCAATGTATTCCCAATTTATTGACCTTTATACCCTGGTGCTGCTCATGCTTTAATGACAAAATCCCCATCACTGAAGCCATTCCTTCACCTGTATACATGTGATATAAATCTCTTTTACTCGAGCCAAACTATATTCACATTTATTACTTGATCCAGACAATAATTCAGTAATGGTGTTTGTCCCAACCATCATTTTGGAGGCTCTTCTCGATCAAACTCGGCTGCAAGGGTTCACAGACCCTTCACGGACTATCCAAAGTGCTGTCCAATTGGATATCGGTGTGGGGAATGGCTTGGATGAATGACAACTTGCAAAATGCAACTTGTCATCCAAAGATCAGTGTGGGGTTCTTTTGGGATACCTTTTAAAAGATCAGTTAATTTGCTAGTAGTAAAACATTAAGGGAGAGCAGGAGAGTAAATGAATCAAAGGGAAAGTGAAAGTATGAAATTAGAGGTGCCAATGCTTCATCTCTACTTGCTCTGCACCTCCTTCTGCAGGTTTGACCAGTACGAGTCTTTCGACTCGCGCTCCTCTGCCCTTGGCCCCCGCGATCTCTACAGATCTGGTAACATTGTATTTGGTGACTCCCGGGGCGACATGATGGCCCAGCGTGGAGGCATGGGCTTTGGGGCGATGGGTGGAGCTGGAGGGGGTGGTGGCTTTGGCGGCTCTGCCTCCCACGGAAACGCCAAAATGCGGCATGCTCGAGATGCTTTCTCAGGCTCCGGCTGGGGTGCGGGACAGAGGTCCCAGCACAGGGGCGGAGGGCCAGGCGGGCGCGGCTTTGGCCGTAGGCAGGATTCCTCTATGATGGGTGGAGGTGGGCGGAGTGGGGGGCAAGGCCACTCCCCCTCAGGGCGAGGCAAGCTGCCATCGCTCCTGAGCCACCGCATGTACCCCGAAAGTGGGGGGTTCCAGCCTCATCATGGCTCCCAGGACTATCCTGTCCGGCACTTTGGAGGGGGCAAAAACCTCAACCGACAACGCACCCGCAAGAGACCCCTCAACCGAGTAAGTACCTCCAGCAAAGCACTGGACTTGAACCATCAACCCACCCCAAAAAAAAAATTTAAAAAATAAATACAAATACCCCTCCTAGTCCAGCCTGCCCAGCCTGTCGAGTGGAGATACATGTGGAAACTACGTCATTTCACTCCACCTGCCACTCTAAACATGTCCAACAGATCACCTCTGCTGTAGTACCCCTGTAATGCCCCTCAGACAGACAAACTGCCTCCCAGTACATGTAATACCCCATGATGGCCCAACTCACCAGATCCAGCTAGAAAGTTAATCGACAGCCCTGATTTCTTTCACTCTTTGGGAAGCACAAAGATAGACATAGGCTCATTTTATGTAATCTTGGTAGATTAGGCAGTCCTGTTACTCCTCTGTAAGCCCCATGTTCAAAACACCCCTAAAAACCTTTAACTTAAGAAATAAGACTGTCCTTGTCAAAGATTCGGTTTCCATGGCTGGGTCTTAACAAGTTAATGCAGTGTCTTAACAAGTTGGTTGCGGTTTTGTGTGTGTGTGTAAAGGTAAGTGCATGTGACATTTACCACTTCATGATGTGCAGTGTTGTGATGTTTGTCCTGCGTCCACTGTGTGCTTGTTGAACTTTGATTGTGTAAGCCCTCTGAGGCGGGGTATCGTCCCCTGTTTTAAAACTGTGGTCGCGTCATACCGTGTCTGTCTGTCAGGAACTCTGTGTGTGTGTGTGTTGGCGATACATTTATTAATATTAACCTGATCATCGGAGATCTTGAGTTAACGTTTTGTGTGGATGTGTCACCGTAGCAGCCGGTAAAACCTCAGCGCGACGGACAGAAGAAGAGGAAGCAGACCCCAACTACAGCTGATGAGCCCGAGTCTAAAATGGGCAAGACCGAGTCTGAAGGAGACGATAAAGCTGATAAGGGTACCTATTTCCCTGTTTCCTTCCTTGCTGCTAGTCTGTTCTACACCTCAGCGACCCGACATTTATAGTGTTAATGCGTCAAAGTAGCAATAACCACATGGCATTAGCTCGTCTTCGTGTCTGCCTTAGAGTGAAGTCTTTTAGCTGAGCTTTTTGTTTATTCATACACACACATGGTCCCATTTTGTTGGTAAATCTAGCCGGCAGACTTAACAGTGTGATTATAATCAGTAAATATTGTTCTGTGGTGCTGTAGGCATGCAGGCGGAGATCAAAATTTAAAAGTGAAACGCATCTACAGTATATTTTTATTTATTTATTTTTTTTTAGTACAAACTTTGTTATAGATTCAAACCCCAGCACCACCAAGCTGCCACTGCTGGGCCCCTGAGCAAGGCCCTTAACCCTCAGCTGCTCAGATGTAGAGAGAATGAGAGAGAGAGAATGAGAATGAGAGAGAGAGAGAATGAGAGAGAGAATTGTAAGTCGCTCTGGATAAGAGCGTCTGCTAAAAGCCGGAAATGTAAATGTTAAGTAACGTCTGTATCTGTAAGAACATGATGGTGTTTGGATACAGTAATTTACCTGAATCGTGTAAATAATATCACAGAAGAATGGAAAGTTTATATGAGTGTAATAAAGATAAAGCTCTGCTATAAGTCTATACTTAACACCGACCTTTGTGACTTTTTATCCAGCAAAAGCAGCAGAACCGAAAGAAGAGAAGAACGATGATGCAACTCCAGCCGCTGTAAGTTTCTTCTAACTAATCTAAGCCAGAATAGCCGCTAACGAGTGTGTGTTCGTTAATTATCCCTGCTGTTCGGGGAGCGCGAGCGGCGCGACTCGTATGCGTGCGGAGATGAACGTGAGGCTGAAACTGGAAGTGTAACGTGAAAGCGTTTGCATTTGTATAGCGCATGCATTCATTTGAATGGAAAGCATTTCGATTCCTTATGGGAAAGGTTTCAACAAGCGGAAGCCCCGAGCGGCCGTGCGTTATCGTTTTTTCAGAAATGTGAAACCCTTTAGAAGGTTGTTGAAGGTAACTGGCTTTAAAATGCTTTGCGTTTGGTGTCTTGAAGAGCCGCCAGCTTCAGAGCAGTCGTTTCACAGAGCGCTCCTCAGCGAGTGCTGATTTATGAAACTGAGCAAAAAGATCAATAATGAGGTGTCTTTCTGAAGTCGCGTCTCGTTTCTTTTAGCAGGAGTCTGAACCAGCGGCCGAAGGAGAAAGCGCCGGTGAGTAACTTGCCGTTCTCGTTAAATGATCGTGTGCGCGGACTCAGGCTGCTCCACACCTCGATGTTCTCGATCGCTCAGACTTTCCGTTTTCCGTCCGTAGATCCCGCCGCTAAAGGAGAATCCCCTCAGTCCGTGGCAAAGCAGCAGGGGAGACAGACTCCGCCCTCCGCTTCCAAACTCAGAAAGAGGCGGGGCTTCTTTGAAAGGTCAGAAGCTGTAAAAGAAATAGCTGTTAAACTTCACCATTGCAATACCAATAATGATGATGATAATGATGATCCGCGGTGATGTCCTCGTTTCTCCTGGCAGTCGTGCGATTTCCAGGGTGACGTTTGCATGCTCCGTCTGCAAGTTCCGCTCGTTCTACAGCGAGGACCTGACCGCTCATCTGGAGAGCAAGTTCCACAAAGATCACTTCAGGTTCCTCTCCAGCCAGCTCTCAAAACCAACCACCGAGTTCCTGCAGGTACCACAGCCGAGCCGCCTTTATTTACTCAGCAGCGTAAATATGTCCACGCAACCGTGTAAATCTGCAGTGTTTAATTCCTCAGCGCTCACGCTTCCCTGCGGAGCTCGCTTTAGAGGACAGATGTGCAGGATCACGGCACGAGGAAGGAACCCAACATCTGTTTATTTAATTTTATACAGTTATGGAAATTTAGCTTCTAGATTTTTTTTTCTGAGGTAAAGATGTGTGGGAACTGTAGCGTTGGCTCTCTGAGCACTGAAGGAAGAGCTGTGTGTGTGTGTGTGTGTGTGTGTGTGTGTAGGAATACATAAATGACAAACATAAGAAGACGGATCAGAGAATCAGTCAGCTGGAGAACCACAGCGCCACCATCTGTCAGGTGTTGAGGGAGCAGGACCTGACCAGAGGTGAGCAGCTTTCAGGTTTGTGCTTACACTTTTAATTTTTTTAAAAATGTGGATTATTTGTTGCTGAATACAGGTGTGTGTGTGTGTGTGTGTGTGTGTGTGTGTGTGTGTGTGTGTGTGATCAGACATCGGTATGGAGCACTTCATGAAGAAGGTTGAGGCGGCGTACTGTTCGGCGTGTGATCTCTACATCCCCATGCAGTTCTTACTCATCCAGAAGCACCTCAAATCTCCTGAACACAACTACAACCGCAAGGTACACACACACACCCCTATGCCTATCCGCAAACACCTCCAGTCGTTGTCATGACCTTTGACCCTGTCGCTTCTGGCTGTAGGGGATGATGGAGCAGTCGAAGAGGTCGAGTCTGTCGGTGGCCAGGAGCATCCTCAACCACAAGGTCATCGGCAAGAAGCTGGAGAGCTACCTGAAGGTGTGTGTGTGTGTGTGTGTGTGCGCTCGCCTCGCTGATCAGCTTTAAATGTCGTTTTATAAATTATTTATGAATTATGTATAAGACACGTGCCTTGAAATTTCAGCAACTGATGATGCTTTAAGATCTTTAAGTGTACATTTTCAACGTTCACTCGAGCACTGAAATATTCATGTATTTACTCTCTCTCTCTCTCTCTCTCTCTCTCTCTCTCTCTCTCTCTCTTTCTCTCTCTCAGGGAGAAAATCCCTTCACTGACACCCAAGATGACCAGGACCCTGAGGACTCCATGATGGAGGTGTCTGAGGGTGATGCAGAGCTAAAGCAGGAAGGGAAGCAGGAAGGGAAGCAGGAAGGGAAGCAGGAAGAGGCGGAGCTTGCAGATGTAGTCGGGGAGCCTGAAGCGGTAGGAAACGGCGACGGACACGAAGAGGAAATGAAGATGGAGGAAGGTGTGGGAGGGGTTGAGGAGGGAGGAGAAGAGGAAGGTGAGGGAGGAGAAGAGGAAGGTGAGGGAGGACAGGAGGAGGAGGAGGAGGAGGAAGATGGAGGAGTGGAAGTGAAAGAGGAGGAGGAGGAGGAGGAGGAGGAGGAAGCTGAAGGAGCTGAGGAGCATGAGGAGGGTAATGATGTAGAAGACATCCTGCAGGGCCCAGAAGATGACGACTGTGGGATCCCCGTGATTGAGGATTAGCCCCGCCTCTCTTCAGCGGGATGGTGTTCCACAGCTGGTCCAGGATCAGCTGGACTGTTAGTGTCGTATCCAGTTACACTGATCCCAGATCAGCGAGAACCCTTTTAAGTCTCTAGTTGTTTGGGTAGATGATTCCACACGCTGGTCCTGGAGCAGCCCTGTTGAGGAATGCGCGTATCCTAACCGGAAAAAAAAAATGCACCAATCCGCGTAGTCACATTGCTGTCACTCTCTGGACCAATGAAATCGAAGCGCTCTCTGCTCTCTAGCCAATCAGATTTGAGCTGTGTCTTTGATGTCTGTAGGCTCACAGTCGTTTGTACACACATAGCATGTTCTGCGTTTAACAGGAACCGCTTCCCCCTCGTTCACTTTCGGTTCATTTGTTTTCTTTCTTTCTTTCTTTCTTTTATCTTTTTATTTAGTTTGTGTACATGTGATGCTGAAGAGGGGAAACTCTCAATGAAAACATCTTTGCTTTGTTTTGCCTTAAGCTGAAAATAAACGTGTAAAATGCGATTGTGTGGCTTGACTTCATCTGTGCTGTGAATTAAACTCCGATCTCGTATCTTTCCATCGTTTCCCTTCACTTCCTTCAGCTCTCGAAGTCTTCCTGCTTCTCCCACAAGCCACTTCTCCTTTTTTAAGGCTGGTTTTAAATTCATGTCCTTCTCCTAGTTCCTTTTTTTTTTTTTTTTTTTTTTAAATAAAGAGCTATATCTTTAGCAGTTCCTCAGTTTTTCTCGGCTTTGTCTTGTCCCCACTCGAACATCTCGTGCGTCCTGCTGGAGTTCCTTCAGTGAAGTGTGAGGTCGTGTGAAAATGATCTCTCCCTGGAACATGTTTCTGGTGAAAGTAGCGCATGAGAACTAGCTGAAGAGTTTTTAGAGTATTTACTGACTCTGTTCTCGCAGGTGCTTCACGTGTTCCAGGTTTCATACCTGAACCGAACGATTTCTCACTACAACAAATCCAGGCTGCGGTGTTTGCGCTAAATTATGTCACATTTAATAAAATTATTAACAATAAAGACAATACACGCTTTAATGTGTGTGTTTCTATGGAGACTGACGCCGGTGAGATCTGATCTTCACACTGATGACGTGTAGGACCAGCACCAGCGTGATCAGATATCACCGAGCGGAAGTGACGTGAGCCTCGTCCACGCCGTCCACGGAGCGCCTGCTGATGGGAACCAGGCTGATGGAAGGCGGCGCTAAGAGCTACTTGTGTTGGTGAGAGAGAATATCAGAGTGAGGTGAAGCGATGGTTGATTTGTGCTGATGGTGATGGACTGATGGTGGAGGTTTATCCTCTCCATCCTCGCTTCTTCACTCCACTGTAGCAGCAGCAGCAGCTTTGGCTCTGAAGTCGTTTCTGGAGAACTAAAATAAAATGGAGAAATATTGAAAATGACAGAAGTCCAAAGACATGACGTGTGTGTGTGTGGTTAAATATAGCTTTTTAAAGTGAACACTAATTAAATCATGAACTAACCGGTGTGTAAAGGGTTAGTTTTTCCTGTTGTGTGTTCAGCTTCATACTCGCTCAGTTCTCAGGTTAGCTTAGCAAAGCGAGCTGCGCCCACTCACCACAGACATCAGCCACCTCCGCCGCTTTCCTTTTCTTCCCAACGTCTCTACACACTTCATAATAACGAGTGCCAGGAGGAGAAGAGCTGGTGAACTCGTCTGAAGTTGTGAGTGTGGAACTGAAGAAACGTCGGACCACCCGCACACACACACACACACACACACACACACACACGCGCGCGCCAGGGTTTGCTGGTCCGAGGAATCGCCTGCGCCAGATGTTTGGATTAGTAGCGGTAACATGCCGTGCTGTACTTCATCCGTAAAGAATTAAAAACCTCGGTTCAGATTTAGCTGAAATCGTGGCTTTGTGAAGGATCTGCTGTCAGCTCCTCGCTCGCGAGACACTTCAGGCATCACCACGTTAACGAGCCAGCGTCAAGTACAAGAGTTTATTACCGTGTGTAGTGTTCTTAATTTCTGTGCTAAAACTAGTTCTACATGTTTACTGTACAGCATCATCATCATTATTATTATTATTATTATTAGTTGGAGGAGGCTGGAACGCTGTGAAATTAATCACTGTTTCTGTTCTCAATCTGCTCTTTAAAACATTTCCTGTGCTCTCATTACACACACACACACACACACACACACACACACACACTCAGTTTGGGTTTCTGCAGGATGTTCGCTGATCTCATCTTGTCCTTGCTACCTCTTAAACACGAAGCGTGACTCTCACACCACTGTAAGACGCAGTGTGTGTGTGTGTGTGTGTGTGTGTGTGTGTGTGTAAGGAGTTTACAGTAATACAGTAATAAAGATGAATATCTATAGAAATACCGCTGTATTCATCTGATCGATATGAAGTCTGATAAAGACGTTTACATCAGCGAAAGACAGACAGTTCTTCATGTTTTATATGGGGTCTGAGATTCCACGTGTGTGTGTGTGTGTGTGGCATACATGTATTTTTCTCAGAAGTTAGACTCCTTATCAACAGGATGCCACACACCACACACCCCACCCTCACACACACCTACAAACACACACACACGGTATAGCTCAGTTTCGAAGGATACACGTTGAAGATTCTCAGAAGTGTGTTTGATGAGAAGCGTGAGATCGAGCACGATTACTATACGCTCGCTCTTTCGGTTCTGCTGACTCTGACCACACTGTCGCTCGCGCACACACACACACACACACACACACACACACACACACACACACAGTTTGTCTCAGAAGAATCAGACTGGTGAGGAGCAGAAAGTTACTGATTACTGGTACTCTGATTTATTGGATTTATTCCCGTAGCTGAGTGTCATTGGCAGGTCTGTGAAATTCTTTGCCATGTACAGTACATTTTTAAATGTGGTGATAAATAATTTCACAACATGCACTCGGAGAGGATCGTAAAGAATCATCAGTACCTTCACAACAAACTACTGACTTATTTACACTCGCCACACTAAAATCAATAAAAATCAAAATTACGTAAAATGTTGTAAAGGTAGCTAAGTAGCATTTGAGATGGAAATCACCCATTTTTGTTACAGCTATTATAGCTTGTGTGTGTGTGTGTGTGTGTGTGTGTGTGTGTGTGTGTGTGTGTGTCCTTCAGTTCAGCACATCGTCTCGGTGTTCGACTCCACTGAGTCCGGCTCGCTGTAAACTAAGATAACAGATGGTCATGTGACCTAGAATTTAGCACAATAACACAACACACAGTTTTTTCTCCTTTATTTTGTATTGTATCTGAGACGCTGCTTCGCTCCTGGAAGACTAGCGCTCTAACCTGGACATGTCACTGTCACTGAGTGTGACTTTTAATTGGAAACGGGATGACAGTGTACCTTTAAAGTGTACATAATTAGATCTTCATGATCTCGGGTGTATGTTACCGTAAAGTCGCGTGTGAGAAACAGAAGTAGCTACAGTATATACAGCTAAAAAAACAGTTAAACAACATATGTGCTTGTTGAACGTCTCATTGCAGATTTATTCCCCTGTGTTTGCTGTTATAATGAGCTCCACTCTTCTGGGAAGCTTTCCACTAGATGTTGGAGTGTGGCTGTGGGGATTTGTGTTCATTCAGCTACAAGAGCATTAGTGAGGTCAGGCGCTGATGTTGGGATGTCGAGGAGGTCTGGGGTGCAGTCGGTGTTCCAGTTCATCCCAAAGGTGTTCAGTGGGGTTGAGGTCAGGGCTCTGT
>CM041000.1:17141402-17152552 GCA_022985145.1 Pangasius djambal | reverse complement strand
CGTCTTTCTCCTCTCCACCTGTCTCCACGTCTTTCTCCTCTCCACCTGTCTCCCCGTCTCCTCTCCTCTCCACCTGTCTCCACGTCTTTCTCCTCTCCTCTCCACCTGTCTCCACGTCTTTCTCATCTCCTCTCCGCCTGTCTCCACGTCTTTCTCTTCTCCACCTGTCTCCCCGTCTCCTCTCCTCTCCACCTGTCTCCCCGTCTCTCTCTCTCTCTCTCTCTCTCTCTCTCTCTCTCCTCTTCTCCCTGCCTGTTTCACCATCTGTCTGCTGTTTATCGTGTATTAACCATATCTGTGGAATAAGACTTATATTTCAGTGGAAGCAGTCGTGATGAACAGGTTTGTGTTTGTTGTGTTTTGGTGTGTAGTAGAAACTGCATCTGTCCTGTAAATGATGATTTGGTTCTTGCAGCAGTAATCACAGCAGTAATCAAGGACAGATGACCTCGTTAACACCACATCCTGCTTTCACGTCCGGCTCAGGCTGCTTCTCATGGCTTTCAGTTAGCGTTAGCTTTTTACTTTCAGTTTGGTTATGTCCTATTTTTCTGGATTTATTTCAGTTATGAACAGCTGTAGTTGGTTTTAATTTGGTTAATAATGTCTGATCTTAGTTCAGTTAGATTTATTATTGTGATAATAATTATTAATAATTATAATTAGTTAAAATGTTTGGTAATTTCAGCATTTTGTAAATGATGAATCTTTTTATTTAAAAAAATCCTTTGAATTACTTCACTAATTATTCATTGTTTCAATTAATCCTCTTTTTTTCCTTGTATTGTTCTATTTTATGGTTTTTAATCAGTTATACCATTTTAATGATTTTATAATCAGTTATTTAATTCTCCAGATTTTACCATTAAAAACGTAGTTTTAATTTTGATATTTTTCATTTTTCTGTCCAGGCTGGAAGAGTGTCTGCTGTGTTTGGTTTTATCAGAGAAGAACTGTGTGACCTGAAGCTCCATGCCTCTCACCACTCCATTACCCATCATCCCTTTCACCTAATTGGCGTGCCAATCAATACGCCACAAACCCCACACCCAGCCAATCACACACCGCCTTCCCTCCTCGATCCTTGCCTCGCCCGTCCTTGTGAAAGTGAAATCCAACATGGCCACTGTCACCATGGCAGCAGTAGCCACTTCCAAGACATGCCCCAATTATTCAGTTCCGGATTACTACAACCTGACGGGGAAGGTTATCTCGGACTCTTGGCGTCCAAAGGATTATGCCGTGGTGACTCTGGGCGTGACCGTGGGCTGTTTCGTCATTGCGACTAACATGATGGTCATGGCAGCCATCTTTATAAACCGACGCTTCCATTACCCCATCTACTACCTGCTGGGGAACCTGGCGGCAGCTGACCTGTTTGCCGGGATTTCCTACTTGCACCTGATGTTCCACACCGGGCCCTGGACTGCTAAACTCACAGTGTACCAGTGGTTCCTCAGACAGGTACACACACACACACACACACACACACACACACACACACACACACACACAACTGAGCAGACCTCAGTGACTCTGAGCAATGGACAGAGAAAATACAGTAAGTGGAGGAAAACGTTTTGTACTCCTGTGAAGGAAACGTGATGCTTTGTAGCTTGTAGCTCACCTCGAAAATGACCAACCACAGACCACTATGATGAAAAATCTAATTCTAGTCCATGTCCATTTCCTCCTGCAGGGTCTGATTGATACAAGTCTGACTGCATCAGTCATTAACCTGATGGCCATCGCTCTAGAGAGACACCAGACCATCTTCACCATGCAGCTCCACAGTAAGATGAGCAACATGCGGGTGATCCTGCTGATTGTGGGCATCTGGGCAATTGCTGTGCTCATGGGTCTGATCCCCAGCATGGGCTGGAACTGCCTGTGTGACCCGGACAACTGCTCCAAGATGGCGCCCATGTACAGCCGCAGCTACTTGGTGTTCTGGGCCGTCCTCAACCTGCTGTCCTTCAGTGTCATGGTGCTGGTCTATACCCGCATCTTCCTCTATGTCCGGCACAAGAGCCAGCGCATGAGCCAGCATACAGTGCAGAGCAAACACAAAGAGACTGTGGAGAACCTGATGAAGACCGTCTTCGTCATTCTGGGTAACGTACATGCACCCAAAGGCACTTACACTCGACACCGCGTAAGTCTCCAGTCTTAGGAAAGGATTCTTGGATAATTAAGGGTTCCTGGTTTACTAAATAGGGTTCTGTTTGCAACCGCTTTTGTTAGGGAAACACTGGTGTAGGGTTCTACAAAGAACCTTGAGGGGTTCCCCAAGAGCAGACATATTCAAACTTTTCCTCATGAGCCCCACTTCCCAGTTTTTTGAGACCTCACAAAATGTGCAAAGGTTGGCAGGTCTGAAACGGTCATTTACATATTTACTTTTTCTCCTCATTACTACTTATTAATATTTATTTATTTGGTGTTTTCCATCTCATCCTCACCCTCCACAATTCCTTTCCCACAGCTTGCATACCTCTGCCCCAGAGGAACAACTGATGGCCCCCTTAAAAGCTCTAAAGTAAATAAATAAAAGTCATATGATACATTAAACTAAACCTCCTTTCCAATCAGAGACCGGTCTACGTCTCAGTCCAAAATCTTGGACCAACTTGAGGCCTATCTAATCATCTAATCTCCAGCCAGTCCGAGACTGATCTAAGTCTCTGGCCAATCAGAGACCAGGTTAAATCTCTGACCAGTCGGAGACTAAATCAATCATCTGTAGGTATGTGGATCAATCGTGGCGCTTGGTTTTTCCTCAGCTTACAAAACGCCACTCGTTTTTATTCTTCTCCTCCCCCTGATGCCCTGCAGCAACGGAGTGGTGTAGTGTGTTTTCTGTTTACACTCCTTTATTAAAGGGATTCAGGAATATCTTTCTGCCGCTCGTTCACCTGGAATGTGTTTACAGTCAAGTTACACTGAGAAACGCGCGCACACACACACACACACACACACACACACACACAAAATAAGGGCAGGAGTGCTGAGCAGTGTTGGGCTTGTCCTGACTCGCTTATCCAGCCTTTCCCCATTTCTGCATTTCATTCCTGCCCTCACACACACACACACACACACACACACACACACACACACACACACACACTCTTTGTACTTCCTCTGCATTCCTTTCTCTCTCTCTCTCTCTCTGTGTGTGTGTGTGTGTGTGTGTGTGTGTGTGTGAGGAAACTGGTGCACTCCTGATCACATGGGTGCATGTCCCAACAGAACACACACTACCTGAAATTCTTGTACATTTCCACATTCAGTATTATTCCATGCTCAATAATCTAATAATTCCTCTCTACTGTCAGTGATCTGATAACGATAAACTCAGTATTCATGTCCGGTCGCGTGCATGTTGTCACACTGCAACATGCCAATCAGCCACCGAAGGAGAAGGGCACAACATGGAACTTGCACTTCCTTCCAAGTGATAAACATGTGCTGTAACAGGAAGATCGTTAACCACAGGGTGGAGTGATGAAGCGGAGTTACTGTTACCACCCTGAAGTGGATTATTTTCCTCTAACAGCACGCCCCCAAAGTGCTTTATTCCTCTTACACCACAATTACGAGTAAAGAATGACGTCATACATTTTACCTGTTAACAGCTACATTTAATGTTGTGAAACAGGTCAGTTCCTGTTGTCACTTACGTTATAGCAGCTATAAACAGTCGTTCCCTCGCCAGCCTCTTTATTCTCTCTCTTCAAGTTAATAAGACAAAAAACCCCACAGCTCGTCATGTTACTGAGAAACTGCAAAGCGTTTCTCTGTTAAAGTGAAAAGAAGTTTCTGAAGATGTCAGAAAACTTAGTTAGAGGTTTACCTTAAGTCCCTGTGAATGAGCTGTTACTATAGAAACCATAATGTATTAGAGCGAGCGCATTAATTATAAATAAACCTGTGATGTGCATCTGCGCTGCTGTCAGACCTGCTGTTATAGGAAATTAATCAACACCTTCTGACCAATCACAGTCCAGAATCCAGCAGCCCGGTGCGGTAATGGCCGAGTCATGCGTCTGCGCGCCGGTCAGGACGTCGTGAGGGGACACTCGCACGGCGTGACGTAGTTGAATTAAACAGAGAAGACGAGCTGAGAAACAATACAGGTTCTGTGTTTCTCTGTAAGAATAATAAATAGAAGAGAACACAGACATAACTCTGTTTTGTAAAGTTCTGGGAAAACGGAAACCTGGCGTTATTAATTATAAAGCGAGTGAATTCTCCCTGAAAGCGTCCCTGAGGTGTTTAACTCGTCTGCAGCATGAGCAGCTCTCGTGTTCATCTCGTGTTCATTGAGCTCGCTGTTCAGCGTGAGGGGTTTACCCCAGAGGAGACGTGTTTATTAAAGACACCGGTCTGAGACACTCACACACTCCATCTGTTTACACTGAGATTTATACACTGCGTTTTTCATCCGTTCCTGCTGCCAGCGGTTTTAATGTTTTTAACCATCCACACTTTCAGAAAGCAGCTTCGGAGCACGAGCTCGTCTACAGAAGGCGGAAAGTTCTGGATGTGATGAGGGAAAGTTTAGAGTGAAAGTTTACACTTCACATGTATTTTAAACAGTATTACTCTGATTTAAACAATATTAATCTGAATTTGATTAAACCTGCAGAAGAAATATCACAACGTCCCATCAAACCGGACACGCAATCGGACACGCCAACCAATCAGTGATAACCTGACACCCAGCACATCTGGGGTAAATGCTGATGTTCTCGATGGTTCAGTCTCGTTTCCCGTCACACTGTCTGTGTAAAAGACTCGCTAAATCATCAGTTCAGTTCAGTTTTATTTGTATAGCGCTTTTTAACAACGGACATTGTCTCAAAGCAGCTTTACAGAAAAATATAAATTCAGAATATACATTTTAAATGTATGAATTTATAAAGGCGAGAGGTGACGGCGGTGAGGAAAAACTCCCCGAGACGATATGAGGAAGAAACCTTGAGGTAAAAAGCATAAATTAATATGGTACAGTTGTGTGGCACTGTATAAAGCGGTGCTTGTGAAAGTGGGCGGAGTTTCTCTGGAGGGTGTGGTTTGGTGACCACACCCTAATGGATGAGCTTCAAGATGTGATTTAGCTTTTAATTCGGCATAGAAATGCAGATGTTTGTCGCTAGGCCACGTCCCGAACCACATATGAATGAACAGATCGTGGTCTATGGTTTTAGCGCACTGATCTGAGATGTGAAATATGAAAAATGTGTAAGTCTGATTGATACCCTGCAAGAAAGGGAGCCAGATGTATCCCGGGTGATTAGTTACACTGTGACTTACTCAGTAATGGAAACAAGGGCACAGACTGGGATGTGGGATTGTGTTAATGCTGTAAATCCATGTTGCTAATCTGACGCTTTGCTTGCTGTCTGTGTGACAGGGTGCTTTGTGGTGTGCTGGACTCCGGGTCTGGTGCTGCTGCTGCTGGACGGTGTGAAGTGTAACTGCGGCGTGCTCAAAGTGGAGAAGTTCGTCTTGGTCCTGGCCGAGTTAAATTCGCTGATGAACGCCATCATCTACTCGTACCGTGACCAGGACATGCGGCGCACGTTTAAGCGCATCCTGTGCTGCCTGTGTCTCCGGCGTGGACGGACAGGCCAGCACGCCGATGTCCACTTCAACACGCTCAACCAAGAGGTACTGACTGACTCCAACGGATCCGAAATCACGCACCACGCCGAGAGCAGGTCCAAGTCAAAGATGCTGAAGGGCTCTAAGCGCTAATCCCATCGTAGTGCGCTTTATGATAAACACACCACTACCGCCTTTTCTATAGCAATGCAACGAGAACGCCGTAAACGCAGCCAGGGTTTAGCCGTTTTAGCACGTAAGCTGTACTCACCATTCCGAACTTTCCGAACGGTTCCTTCCATAGCTGTTTTCTTATATTTTTAAATTTAATATTAGCCTAAAAAATCCTGATGGCACAAAATTGCCTTTTAAAGAAAACAAACCTGCACCTCAGAGGTCGCTAGAAAGCCGTGTGTCGTACCGCTAACTGCTCTACACCTAGCAAGTTCAAGACGAGTGAGTTCAACAGTTTTAGTTTTTTAGCTGTGGTCCTGTCGTGATTTACAGTGACCCCAAAATGTAGCTGTGTTAGCTGTTTTGGTTGTTTATTGTTTTGTTTTTTTTCAGCGCTGTAGCACCACGTTGACCTCAAAATCACCTGCACTGCACCATAAGGAAATCCTCCCTTCACAACCAACCCACAGGACTTTAGATAAACTTTTAGTCCAATAAACTGAAAGCGGCAAATGGTCAAGTCACGAAATTGTTCTGAAATGTTCACTGGTTGCGGAAAACATCAACGCTTCGGACAAACGGAAAACTAGACCGAATATTCTATCTAGGTTATTAATCACCTGTGGTCTTTAGAAGCTTAAAACGAAACAGATCACCACGCTGTCGCATTTAACAGAGCAGGTTTTGGTGCAGTGCCTCCACATCAAGTTCACGCTAATCGGTGCTAAAACTGGCTTAACAGGCTGGACGATGCTAACACCAGGCCTGCTACAGATACAGATGGATGCATGGTGTTAATGGCGCCACCTAGCTAGCAAGCTAATAATCTATAGATGTTATCATAGTTCCTTAAGAATGCTAGCACCGGAAACCTGGGCTGAGCGCAGAGGAAACGCTTCTTAAAACTGGGATTAGATTAGAGATTAGATTTTCTCTGAGGGCTTCATTTAGTTGTTTGTTTAAATCTCAAACCCCAAATTTTGTCTAAAATTCGTTATATCCCTGTGCTGCTCGTTATTGTTTATCTACATTAAGGGGCAATTCTAGTTTTTTTTTATTTTGTTTTTTGTTTTTTGTTTTTTTAAATGAGACCGAACAATTAAATGCTAATGAGTGTGTGTGTGTAAGCAGTTGGGATTTTTTTTCCCCCTAATAATATAACAATATCAGAAATTCCGTATTTATAACACTACGCAAGGCCTTTTCATTCATTCTGCTGTTCTTTAATTACTCACGAACAATTGTGTAACATTCTCCTTTTCCTTTTTCTTTTCTTTATTTTGCCATTTTGCTATCCAGAGAAGGCCACCAGAGTTGGAGGACTCGTGTGTAGCGTGTAAATTAACCTGTGTTTCATCCTCGTGTGGGGGTGAAAATCAGACTTGATTGAACTTTTGATCATCTGATGTATGCATTTTGTTTTTCACTGTAGTGTTTCCTCTTTTTTTTTTTGCTGTAGTCCTTTAAACATGTGCACACATTCATTTGCTGCTCATTATACATTATACATAAACCCCAATTTTATTATTAAAAAGGAACGTTAGCTTTAAATGTATTCCTCAGTAAGTGTGATGAGAAGCCCAGGTTTGGCGTGTTTGGAGCGTCCACCCGTTATCGGAGGCGATTCTAGCCATGTGCAGATAATTGTCTTTACAGTTTAGTCGATGTGAAAACACGAGTCAGTACCAGAATATTTTAACTGATTCATGAATATTGTGCGTATCGTCAGGTGTGAGTGCTTTTAACTCCATTATTACAGTAACAGGCAATGACATGAACGGTTATTTATATATTTAAATTTAATTCCCCCCTTTTCCTTTTCCTTTTTTTTTGGGATTTTTTCCCCGATTTCCTCCCCGTCATATGACAGATACCTATCGTGTGCTTCCTCCGAGACACGCGAAGCGAGAGCCGTATCGCTTCGAGCTGCTGCTCGTGCTGCAGAGTAACACACTCTGAGGAAAGCGCTATCCGCCCTCTTCCACATACATGAGCTCAGAGACACCCATGATTGGCTAGTGTAGTTGTGATTGACAGGAGAGAGAGTATGCCCCGCCCACACAGGGAGCACAGTCAGTGTTGCTCTGTTGGACTTCCGGTCATGGATGGCTGTGGCTTCGTTGAGATTCGAACTCACGATCTTCTCGCTAATTTAAACTAATGTAATCTTTTGAATGGTCAAGATACACAACATATATCGTAAAAATATCTTTGAGTCTCGCGACATTGCCTGAGCAATCCCATAATAATGTTGCGATGAACAAGATTTCACACTACAATATCGAGATGAGATCATAAACTCTGATTAAGGGTCAATATTTCATTCATGATGACTCGAGTCCCCATAATGTTGGTATTTGTTCAGGTCCTCATAAACGAATAAAAATAAAAACACACAAATCTCATATAGTTAAACTGTCAGAATTTTTCACTCATATATACATTTTTCTTTTCGGCCAAAAGTTTCAGGCCAACATTCCTGAACATTCCTGAACATTCCTGAACATTCCTGCAGCTCGTTATTATTAATAAATGCAAAATCGTCTCAAGCTGACAGGTGTGTTTTTGGTTATAACTTTTGGTTATTTTAACTTTTTTTTTTTTTTTACACGCTATTGTAGAGTACTGTGACAATATTGCATTTTTTAAATACGTTTTAGATTTTCTGCAATATTACATATGAGCGCCACTTTGTTTAAACTTTCGTGTTCAGATTTATGGAATTTCCTCAAACCTTCATATCAGAAACGCTAACGAATATCACAGTATGTTGTAGAACCGATTATCAGCACATGGCTATGATGTGAATGTAGTGGGGATGTTAGAGGTTCGCTGTGTGTGTGTGTGTGTGTGTGTGTGTGTGTGTGTGTGTGTGTGTACAGCTAACTGACCCTTGGCTTGTTGTTACCATAGCAACTAACCCCCCAAGGTTTTCTGGTTATGGTGAACAGATGTGCATCGGCCCCCGAGTGAGTGTGTGTGTGTGTGTACTCCGTTTGTCGCACCGAGGTCAGACGTGTGTGTACACTAATCACTTAAATATTTACACATCCCTCCTTCAGTGTGTGGATGGAAACATTTTCAGTCTCACACGCAAGTCTTGTGTTTCGCTGACTGGCCGCTGGTTGTTTGTGGCACACGCACTCATACACACACTCATACACACACATATACACACACACACACACACACACACTTAGCTCAGGCGCCAACAGCTTTCATTTGATATTTTACATCATTTCCTGTCCTGTAAGGAAGTGAGATTGTTGCCTTTGGGATGGTTGGCTTGTAAACAGGTTCTTTATATATGAACTACATACACAGACAGACAGACACACACACACACACACACACACACACACACACACACGTTTACACCCCAGCGCCACTACAGGTCAAAGGTCACTATAGACACTGTACCATATTGCTGTTGTACTTCCTGCATCAGTTTTTTGCTGATTAAGAACAGATGTTTAGTTATTTGTGTGTGTGTGTGTGTGTGTGTGTGTGTGTGTGTGTGTGTGTGTGTGTGTGTGTGTGTGTTAGTTAGCAACCCCCGTCCTGAGTGTGTCCTCGAGAGCAGCCATTTTCTCATGTACACAGCTACAGTACTAATGCTTTATGATTTTACTTCTTTGCTGTTTGTTTTTTTGTTTGTTTTTTGTCTAGGTTTTATTGCATTATTTTTGTGTTCTGATGGATTTTCTGCTCCAGAGATATTTTTTAATCAGAAATAAACTCACTGGAACAAGCCGCTTCTCTCTGTCTCTTTGCTTCCTGCTCGTTAGCGGCGGAGCGTACGGAGATCGGAGATCGTTTGATCGTGTCTGTCTCCGGAAGCTTCGCCGTGCCTCAGTCCCACCGCTGGTTTTAATGTGCCCTCGTCCACTTCCTCTCGCTTAGAAAACACTTCGAAACTCGAGTGCAGTCTGGTTTGATAAGATCGACATTAATGTAAACGTTATCCAGAACTTTACCCAGAAGGCTTTGCTCCAATCTGATATGGTTTCCTTTTCAAAATGGCTGACATATTTCTATAATTATAAACAAGAACGTTCCTAAAAAAAACTCGCTGGATAGCTAATTATGATGCTAGTTAAAAAAAAAAAAAAACAGCAAACCATCAAACAGTAAACTTTTTTCCGCTAGTTAGCAAGTCTACAATTATTAATAAGTTAAATTTCTGATGAAGCCATGAGTTTGTGAGTTTTCAAATCCTAGTCATTAGATTAGATAGATACCGGCTAGCTAGCTAGCTTGATTAACCAACTTGTATTTTAAATTATAGCTAGTTAGCAAGCCAGCTAGTTAGCTAGCTGAGACGACTGCACAGAGTGTGTAAATCTGCGAGGAAATGGAGTGGTTTTGGTGAACAGTTTGTTGACGAGGGCAGTTTGGAAACAGTGTTGGAACTGTGTGTGTAGAAGTTAGCACTTTTATGCTGATGTAAATACGACTCTTTGTAAAAAACAGATATTAACCAGAATAACACACAGTTTTATATTTTTAAATCTTTCTATTATGAGAAAAAAAACTTCAGCATAAAAGAGCAACTCTGACTCAGTGCTATGAGTGAAAACCAAAGTGAAACTAAAGATGCCTTTTATTGTTTTGGATTTGAGTAATGCAGATCTCGTTAAGACTGATGTTCGACACTGGAGACTCCTTCCATACATGTTAATAAACATCTTCAGTGATTATAAAGTTTTCTTCATTAAATAACACCATTTTAAAAACCTCTTTCTTAGACATTTGCTTAGGAGAGACTCTGCGTTACTCAAACGTTGTGTGTGTTTGTGCTTTTCGTGTTTTGCTCTGTGGGGTCGAGCTGTACAACATTAAAAGCTTTAAAAGCATTCAGCGTGTGTGTGTTTGAGTAATGACTATTTATGTACGTATCTGTGCATCATTTGCAAGAAAAGATGCTGAATGTAGGAAAATGGAATGTGCATTACTCAAACGCTCCGTGTGCTCCTGCTTTGCAACTCCACCTGGTCCTCGTGTATAAAAATAAGCTGAGGGGCAGCTTCCTGCAAATAACTGTGGAAGACAAAAGCTGTGAGTAAAGTAACAAGAATTTCTTTTCAATTCTGATTTAAAGCGTTCAAATGTCACAAAGCTGCAAAATTAGAGTCCAGAAAATACACTCAGTGTGGCTGCGGTGCGATCGACAAACTTTGTTATAGATGTTTATTTTCTGACTTCTACATTATTGATTCAGTACAAAAACATTTTAGATTCCAAACATTAGTTTTCCGGCACAGAATGAAACGTTACAGAAAAATGTTTGTGTGTCAGTAAAGAAAGCAGCAGATTCCATAAGAGACACTTTTCAGATAAAAACAGAATGAAGGCTGCTGGGTTTCGCT